>WEDG01003447.1:0-222952 GCA_017591395.1 Schistocephalus solidus | reverse complement strand
TTTTATTTATTTATTTATTTATAATTTATATTTGGTTAGCACCGGCAAGGCACTGTCTAAGCAAACATTAGTAACGAAATAAAATAATGACAATTTGTGCAGATAAAAAACTGCTTAGGAAAAAATGGTCAGGCAGTATTGTACGGTAATACTGTAGTAACATTTCAGAATGAGATAATGAAACGTCGAGGTGATTCGTCCTTGATCACTTAGGCGTATGAAACAGAATCACACGAAAATGCGTCAATGAACTTAAGTCCTCAGCATCTTAGGATCCAGAATTGAATTCTGATGATGGTTAGTATCGAAAGAAACGGTAGCATTTTAGACTGTGGACCACCGAATATGTACGTCCAAATGACGTCATCGTTTGGATAACTGGTAATATAAGGAGACATCATAGTTTATAGACGACTCGAGGTAGCGAAAATATAGTTTCAAGAGGGTCACTTAAATTTCCGATGGTCCTTTCTCCGAGTCGTGGGGAAAGTTACTGGGAAAAGATGAGGAAAATAAAAGGTTAATAGAATCCGTGTTAAGATAAATGTGCAGTTTTCGCTTGAATGCAGCTAGACTTGTTAACGACCTTATTTCAATTGGCAAGTTATTCCAAAGAAAACTATACCTAGAAGCAAAGAAGATTTCTTGACTACTCCTCTGCCTTCAAACACCATCCCGCGCCATCTCCTTCTTAATAAAACATCCGCGTCTGGCTCTCCCGGCTGGGTTGTCTCTTGGCTTGAAGATTATTTTACTTCCCGCACTCAATTCGTACAATCCGGCAAGCGGAAGTCTACTGTCCTTCCAAACAACTGCGGTGTTCTTCAAGGTGCCATCTTATCTCCTCACCTCTTTTTCCATTCACACTGATGATTTGAGGGTCACCAAATGACTGTCTGTACATCAAATATGCCGATGACATGGTTGTTGGTCATCCTCTTAAAAATCAGACACATCTCCAGTGTCTGAAGGATGGCCTTGACCACGTTGCAGCCTGGTCGTCAGATAATGGCCTTCAACTGAACCATGAGAAGTCTGTCCAATGTGTTTTTCACCTGCGACCATCCCCTAGTTCTCAATTCTCAGCCGTCCTTCCCAACGAGGTATCCTCTTTTTCGGTACCTTGGCGTAACTCTGACATCGAATCTTTCATTCTCCCAACATATCGATGCTCTTTTTACAAAAATTCGTAAACTTCTATATTATATTCGCCGTTTACGTTCCTATCACACACCTCAGGCCCTTATCTGGCGATTTATAGAGGCATGTGTTCTTCCCCCTCATCCTTTATTGCTCTCCCGTGATTTTTTTCCAGCCTTGCTTAAAAAGGATTTTTTGATTTTAAAACGTATTATCCGAATGCTCTCTTCTGCTGCTGGTGTTTCTTATACTGTTTTTAGTGGATTTGATAGCAAAACGGCACTTTACGACAGTCAAACAATTCGCTGGGCGAATCCTTGATGATGAAACCCATCCCTCCACTCTGAACTGATTGCTGTGAAGTCTTCCCGTCCGACGCGCCGAGGCTTTTCGCCATATAGCATGCCGTACAACGGCATACCAGCGCTCCGTTTTGCCATTTCTAGCACGCTACCTTACGTGTGAAGAGACTGAAATAAAAAAGCTCAGACTAGAACTGTCTCTCCGCTAGATGTCCATTTTTGACTCTTTGATTCTTGTATATTATGTTTACTTATCCTATTATCCTAGTGAATGGAGCCGTTTATATTTTTGCTGAAAATTTTGAATGATACTTCAAAATAAAGCGTATTCCTCTCTCTCTCTCTCTCTCTGTTTACAAGTGGAGGATGCAGGGGGAGGTATAATTAGTGCAGAATTTCTTAGTTTATAAGAAAGACAAACGGGATAATGAGAAAGCTTGGGGAGAGTTGAACTATTATTAAGTCGAAAAAGGAGACAAAAGCCTGCTTCAAGTCTCCTGACCCAAAGAAATTTTAGCTTCGTTAACTGGCATCTTGTTGAGTAGGAAGTAGTTGAAAGAGTCGGAAATAGGAATTTTTGTGAAATTATGTCTTTGGAAATTTTCAATTTTTGTACGGCTAGATTCGTTCATTAAACCAAAGAAAGGACAGCAAAATTCAAGAATGGGAAGTACAAACATATGATAAAGTCTTAATTTAATTTCAGGAAGGTAGATATTATAAGAAATAAAGCCGCAAATCTGAGCAGCTTTGGCCGTAATTCTATCGGCATGAGGCGAAAGATCTAATTTATTGGTGTAGCTTAAGCCCAAGTCCTTGATCGATGAACATTCAATCATAGGGCAACCTTCAAAGATAAGAGGTTATGGCAGCCTTTCAGGCCCAAAACTCATGTAGCGACACTTAGTAGGTGAGAACTCCATTAGCCATGTGGAGCTTCAGGCCGAAAGAGCGTCTAAGTCTGAATGAATTTGTTCTAGGCACCGTTTGGTCGTAGAGTGAGAGAAGGAATACACGCATTTGAGGTCATCAGCATAAATAAAAGATTGAGAATGTTTAACTATCGAGGAAATAACATTTATATACAGTAAGAACAACAAAGGACCTAATACAGTACCTTGAAGTACACCACTATTAATCTGGGTAGCACTTGAGTATGAGGACCCTACTAAAACGTTTTGCTTTCGATCATTTAGGTATGATCTAATAAAGTCAGTAAGGGGACTACGAAATCCTATAGCTTCTAGTTTAGCTAGAAGTCGTTTATGAGGCACCTTATAGAATGCCTTACTAAGATCAAAATAGATTACTACTACAGATAGATGATCATTACGAAGAGATGTTAGTAGATTGAGAAAAGACATGTGGCAGGTTTCACAAGAACGGTCCGGTAAGAAGCCGTGTTGGGAAAAGTTGATAATTTGATTGCTTATTCAAAAATCCGTAATTTGTTTTTTAATTAGTTTTTCGAAGAGTTTAGTAAGAGAGGGCGTTTTATGAACACCGCGATAGTTATGAATGTCCGAGCGATAACCAGATTTAAAAACTGGTATTATAATAGAAGTTTTCCAATAATCGGGGAAGAAACCATTTTCGAGAAATACTGAGAATGACTTGCTAAGTAAAGGTGGAAAATCCCTTAACTGTTTAATAAGTGAGTTTGCAATGTTATCAGTTCCAACCAAATGTGAATATTTTAGGTGAGCTATTTTCTTTTGAATACAATTGTATTCAAATTGTATTCTTAAGAAGGCGAGAAATTAATGGTTGTTAGAAACGAATTTGAAAGCAGAGGAATTGTGGGAAAGGGGCTAGTTTCAGTGGTTAATTGGTTGCAAAAAACGAATTTAAAAACTCTGCTTTGCGCAAATCGTCTGTAAAAATTATTTTACAGTCGAGTAAGGACAGAGTTACATACAGACGCTTAGCCGATGACCGAACATGGAAGATTTGATCAACAGATTTGGATGAATTTGCATCATTTAGTGCCCGAGTCTCCGTACGCTTATCTCGCGCAAGCATAATTTTCGATGCTAATTAAAATATTTGTGCAATCCTTAAATGAACTGACAATGAGCTTTAAGATGAATCTTTAAGTTGTTTTCGTAATTTTTTAAGTCTATTCTGGAGAAAATGCGGAATAGTAGAAGAGTCTGTATTTGAATTAAAAATCTTAAACGGGATTAAAGCCTGGATTTGTTCTGTGAGGCTCTGCAATAGCTCACGGAAAAGTTTGGATCGTTGATTAGATTGCTTACGAAATTATTTATCATTTCATGGTTTATGTTAGCAAAGTCGAGGTTATTGCATTTAACCTCAGGCTTCGTACGAAGGGGGACTGGAAAACAACAGTGAATTATTGCGTGATCGCTTGAGAAAAGATCATGAGAAAAATTCATATAGAGAGGGTGGACATCATTTGTAAAAATTAAATCTTTAAATGTTATCATTTCTAGTAACTGATCTGACCAGTTGGGACATGTTTGAAAAGTTAATACTATCGACCAATTTCTGATGTTTAGGTGGAGAGGAATTTGCCTGCCAGTCAATGTCTGGCAGATTGAAATCGCCTACGATTATTTTGACATCAAATTGAGTGTCTGCAACTTTTTAAAATAGTTCACAGAGCTCGCTTTCATTGCCAGAATAACACGGAGGATTATAGACACAGCCAATTACCGCTTTTTATTGTGCGGGAGGATGACTGAAGCAAAGCATACATTTCCAGAAAAGGACGAAATGCTCAGCTGAAAAGGGAAATGTACAAAGGATGACTTAATATAAAGGAGGCAACCACCGCCACGTTTTTCAGCGCGGTCTTGTCGGTACAAATTGAAATTATCTATAGCAAGCGTCGAGTCAGAAATAAGAGAGTGAGCCCAGGATTCAGTGATGCACAGCACATCTGGATCAAGCTCAAAGGCTACTGTTCTAAGCTCAGCTATCATATTTGCAACTGATCTCGCATTGAGGGAAACTAAGCTGAGCGTATTCCTGAGCTGCAGGTTACGCTCATCAGTATTTATAAAAAAGGATAATTTGGTGGCGGAGAAGAAAACTGGTAAGAAGAAACGAAAGGTGGGAAACAAAATCGCTCTGGTCTTCAATTTGTCGAAATGTTAGTGTTAAGAGAACTGACATTATTGTACAACGGCATATTTGGATGAAAACCTTGGAAGGGAAGGCTATATTGTGGCGTTTGAAAGATAGGGGGTGGCATAGAAATGAGATTTTGAGGGACGTTAGCAAAAATTAGCGGAAAACGTGCATTTGAAAAAGGAATAAATGATTCCGAAAAACTGGTAACATAATTAGAAGCGTTAATTATTTGGGGATTTCGGACACTTTTTGGGAAAGGTGTAAACGTTAGCGTTCGCAGCTGCTGTAGATGCTGAGGGGTTAGCTGGTTTCCCATCGGTAATGACATAACTGATTTTAATGCCTGGATTAGCCAATGATTCAGATTTACTAGGAGTTTTCTTGGGGTTAGTAGATTCGGCAGCTATAGCAGGCATGGTTTGCTTGGGATGGGAAAGAAGTGGCGTTGACACAATTTTACTCAAACCAGGAACAAGGTTAACGGGTGAAGATTCAGCTGTAATCGAAATTCCTGTCGATCCGGAGGGCCGTGGGCTTGCATTAGCTACAGGACAAACCTCTGAGTTAACTTTTGATATTGAAGGTGTAGACAAAGGCTTCTTGTTTTCTAATGAGGGTGAAACCCGACGTTCCATTGGGGTTTTATCCCTACCTTCACACAAAACACACATTCGCTTGACCACGCGGTCCGAGTTATCCCGTCAGTTTGCAACCTTTCCAAGCCATGGCTTTTAGCGCACCGTGAGAGTTTCAAGCGCGTCAGATTGTTTATAGTGAGGAAAATTCGCTGAGCTTTCGACCTCACTCTCTTCCCCACCCCCACAGTTAGACCACCATCCGAGCCAGTCAGTTGTTTGATGTGGGAGTGGGCGCATTTTCTGATGGGTCGGCGTGCCCGTCTTCGCGCGCCACAGCACGACCTGGCCCCCATAATGCTCACGCGAGGATTAACTTACTCAAAAGATATGGAGGAGCCATCGCCGTCTGACTTCCAGTCCACTGGTCAGCCACTCGACAAACACAACACATACACTGGGCCGACGGTGTGGTCTGGTGTAAGCGTCAGATTGGCAGCCATCCAAGCCACGGTTTCTAGGACACTGTGATTTTATCAGGTATATTATGATGATTGTGAGGGCTGTTGTCTATGTATTAGTGTAGATGGTGTGCGCTGATGTGGCTTAGCCTCCGGTTGTTTACCGAAGGTTGTCGTGGAGGCGCATGCGTCCTAATAGGCCCACGCGGTGTGTAAATGTGCGGAGCAGTAAGGGCATTGGAGGCTGGCGTATCGACTGTATGTCAGAGCCTCAGGCACTGGTTCACCAGCCTCCGTTCGATGGATTCGCAGGTGACCGACCAGACCGATGCGTGAGTTGAAGTTGTGGGCGCAGTGTGGGCAGGAGAAATCGGTAGAGGCTGGGGGGATGTCATTCATGGTAGTGGGGGTGGCAGTGGCGGTAAGAATGGCAAGAGTGGAGGGTAGGCATGGTGTATCGATGTTGTCGGCATTGCGATGAATTCCACTGTCATGGATGCACATGTGACAGAAAAAGGCCCATGCGATGAGTGAATACGCGAGTACGGTGAGGGAAGTGGAGGCGGCGATCTCTGCTGTGTGTTGGTGCTCGAGGCAATGGTTCACCGGTCTCTGCACGATGGATTCGCAACTGAACGCCCAGGCCGATGCGTGAGGTGAAGGTGCGGCTTCATTGAGGACAGTTTAAGAGAGATTCCCCATCGCTGACGGTGGTAGTGGTGGTAATGAAGGCGAAGGCGGTGGTGGGGGTAACAGGCGATGAGTAGTGGGATGTGGTCTCTATGATGATGGGAGTAATGGAATTGATGCCAAGAGTGAGGGTGGGGGAGTCTGAAGGAGGGTTGGCAGAATTTGACGTAGAAGTTGGAATTGTCAGATTGTTGGTCCATTGCGTCCGAAGATGTCCAACCAGGCCAATTCGCGCGGGTAAGATGTGTTGAGAGCGCGGGCATGTTGGCAGGGTCTGGGCATAGACGATGTTGGTCCAGGGACGCTGGTGACTTTAGTGCCACTCTTTTGGTTTTGGCTGCGGCGATCCCGTTGACCTAATAGATTGCTGAACCAGTCTTCATGGATCTTCTCCATGCCGGTCCATTATGGGCGAGGTCCTCCCAGGTCACCAGGTTGATTTGCAGTTGCTTCAACGATTTCTTCAAAGTGTCCTTGTAGCGTCGTTTTTGACCTCCCTGTGGGCGAGCACCCGTAGCGACATCTCCGTAGAAAAGTCATTTGGGTAGTCGCTCGTCGTCCATTCTTACAAGGTGGCCACTCCATCGCAGTTGCACATGCCTCAGCATGGCGTGGATGCTGAGGATTCCGGTACGCTCCAGGACTTCCGTATCCGAGATCCTGTTTTGCCATCTTAGCTTCAGTATTCTGAGGAGGCAGCTGAGATGGAAGTGATTCGGCTTCTTGGCTTGGTTCAAGTAGACTGTCTAGGTCTTCGCTCCGTAAAGGAGTTTCGTCAAGACGATGGCCTTGTAGTCTTCAGTTTGGTGTTCAGGTGAATACCGTAGCGATTCCACACGGAGGCCTGGAGTTTCCCCAGTAGCCTCGGAGACTCCATGAAATAAAAGACAAAATGATCTGTCAGGGAAATCCCGTTTCTGAATCCTGTTTTCTTTTAGTAATGGATGATTGAATCATGCACTTTGTTACTTTCTTTAATACTGTGTTCAAATTGGTCTTCATCTGTGAGCCTGCTGGGTGATTTTCAGACATTGCTTTGGATCTTTCAAACAGTGTATGTTCTTCTGATACTGCATTCACTCGAATAGCGCCCGGAAGCCTGAATTTTGGTCTGTGGCATCCAGTTCTGTCGGTAAGTCACAGGCCTTTTTTCCGCCAGTACTTTACTGGCTATCATGACCTGTTCCATTTTAGTTCGATGGGCAGGCATAGATCATGCTACTGTCACTCATTCGTGGCTTTTAAGATACCCATCGATTACTGTTTGTCTATTTTTTAGGGACTCTTGATCGCTGATTTACTTTTGTACAGCTGAATTCTATGTGCACCAGATTTCCGGAACCTGGGGAAATGCAGGAAATAATTTCATCCTCACTTCTTTACTTTCTGGTTTTCTTTATTTCAACTGAATAAGAGTTTTTTTCTAATGACTTCCTTCTTTTTCTCTTTTTGTTTCACTTAATATTGTGTCTATCAACCTTTACTGTTTCCTTGCGAGGAGTAAAGTTTAGCTTGCTGATGTTGTTGAGCTCTTTTGCATCGTGTTCCGGCGATTTAATTTGAATCCGAGTTTCCAATCAATCTGTTGAAAAAAAAGACGAAAAAATTATCTACCGACTGAAAAAATGTTTTAATACAGATTTACCCTTTATTGTTGGACACTATAATGGCGGTAGTTGGTGAGCGTACCGGCCCTTCGGCCCGTTCTTTCCCTTTTCCTCCCCAGGATGTCTCATCCATACTAAACCTTCCGAGATACTCTGGCCTTAGCCCTCTGCTAACCCCTGAGGTGTATGAACCGGGACCTAAT
The DNA here is from genome assembly GCA_017591395.1 of Schistocephalus solidus. Classification (NCBI taxonomy): domain Eukaryota; kingdom Metazoa; phylum Platyhelminthes; class Cestoda; order Diphyllobothriidea; family Diphyllobothriidae; genus Schistocephalus; species Schistocephalus solidus. Next base: position 214,875 of record WEDG01003447.1, on the reverse strand, counting down.
ATCTGCGAATGGTTATGTTACCTATAGATTTTGAATCTAGGCGAACACCATTTCCCCTCCCTACCCATCCCAAATAAACTCTTATATTTAAATATTCTGGTTTTTTTCAGCATGCTGCCGCACCTTTGACACTGGAATTAAACACTTATCAGAATTTCAAAGATTCAGTGAGTTCTTCATGCAACCATTTGCTCATCTGGACATAAATAAGTTACCAACCAAAGTTTCACCACTCTCCGGCAGCATCCTAGACAGTCTATAGATGATTTTGCAGGGGAGATAATATTCTGGGCATCCGTGGCCTACCCCAACATGCCCGAGACAGACTGCTACGGGGTGATTCTCCATGGATTTATCCTGAATCTTCAGGAGCACAGAGCAAGAGACATACTACTTCCACGCTCTCCCGCTGATTTTTCGTCGGCTATCCAACAATGCTGATTATATGAAATACATAATTCTGGTGCTAAAGATAATCCACCCTATGACCGCAAACGCTGTCAATCAACCCCACTCCCCCCTAAACCGTTCTCCCTTCCTGTCTGTTTCGCTGAATAAAAGCTAAGATATGTATATTGCATAGGATTCGATACTCAGGCCAAATGCTGTGAACATAAACTCCAAAGTAAGTCTACGTTCATTGCTCCTGCATACTTGGATGCTTCTTATCATCCTCTCAAATAACGATACCGATTACTTTCGATGGCCAATGCGTGCAAGTCCTAGTTTAAACCGGAGCATATACATTTTTGTTAAGTTTCAACACCTTATCTCGTAAACACTGCAAGCACATTGAATCTGCTAATTTTCCTCCTAATCCGAGAGTGGTCAGCGCTAATGCCATACCTAGCATAAGTTGGGTAAGCCTTCAGTTTACCCTCGAGTGTTTGCAGGTCACGTTACCTTTCCTCGTAAGAGCAGACAACCCATTTACCTTCGTCCTAGGGTTCCACTTTTTGAGAATTTAAGACTGTACTGTTCATACTAACGGCCATCATCTGATAGTCAATTCTGGTCTCATTGTCTCACCTCAACCAGAGGCTACCGATTTCGATTATGCCTTAAATGCTGTCGTGTCGGCCGCCGCTTTAGACACCACTCCCTTGGACCTGAGACACGCAACTAACTTCGTGAATGCCTACTTTTCTTTATTGATTTGTTCACTTGGATGACTGATGCTCTCGGCTGTACAAACAAGGGGCAGCACACTTTAGACGCAGGTAACGACAAACCATTTTGGTAAACACCGATACAAAGATAAAGTCGATAAAATACTAGATGAATTTCTAAAAGTTTATATATCTTAGCCATTTTCCTCCCTGTGGCCTTCAAGTATTGCCCTTGTCCCCAAGAATGATGTTTTCCTATGACTCTTCATAGCCTTCCGCTGCATGAACACTGTCACAGTCCATGACTCGTTCCCTCTCCTTCGGTTTGACGATACCCTTGATAATTTGAGAAGCACTGCGTGGTTCCCAACCCGTCACCTTAAGTGAGCGTAGTGCTATGTCAAAATCCACTCAAATGATAGCCCCAAACCAGTTTTACAGTACCACAGGTTCTGTACGAGTTTCAGACACTTCAATTTGGGCTATGCAATGCTGCTTACACTTTAGAATGGTTGGTGTATCATCTGTTATGTTGCCTTACTCCCACAAATGGTTTGTCTTCCTGGGTGACAGTAGTTTTTTGGCCGGACAGTAGACCGCATTGGCCTGGACGTCCCCGGCTCCCAACGGCTATAGGTACGTAGGTATGAAAACATCCTAGTCATGATAGACTATTTTAAAAAGTAACTAGAGGTGGTACCCCTACTTCGCCGAGGCGTCATGTCCGTCGTTACCGTTATCAACCGCACACCAGTCTGTCGTTGTGGGGCCTACTAGCTTTCCTTTAAGACTGCGGTAGCAATTTAGCCTCCCATATCTTGCGGGAAGTCTGTGACTTACGAGACATCCAAAAAACTGGCACGAATCCATTACATCTGGAACGGAACCGACCCATCGAGCGCATTAACCGTCACATCCATAAGCTGTTCTTTGCATTCACCAAGGACAACCATGAACACGAATAGGATGTCCAACTCTCCTTTTGTCTCCTAGCCTGCACGGGCTCAGAACATTCTTCGACCGGGTTCACTCTCCACTACGTATAGACAAGTCGAGAGTTACGCCTCACAGCCTAGCTACACAACCCATACACACATCTGATCCAAAGATAACAGCAACTTTAGCTCTCTAACTCAGTCAAATGATTCCTTATGCACGCAATTCGGCCTGTGAGTCTATCAATACAGAATCTTCCCACCAAAAAAACAAAACTTTACGGTCTTGACTGGCGTTGCAAACAAAATTGGTGATTTGGTCATACATTAAAACTCTATTCCACCACGTGGGATCTCCGCTAAACTCCACCATACCTGGCAGGGCACCTTCGTCATCCCTGACATTCTGTCACCGTCAAACTTCCTCCTCCGCGACGCATATAGTTAAGGCTCTAGATCAAAGTCCCAAAACAGAGTGTGCTTACTGCCTTTACTTTCCTGCAATCAGGACTGACAACAAAACATCACTTTATATAGGTTTTGCCTATTTATCAAAGATAATCTCAGTTTCGGGTTCCGTAAAAATCAGGGTGACCATTTTCTGTCGACTAAAATATTCTAGATTGAACAACGGCAGGCAGTTGCGGCATCTCGGCGTTCGAAGTGCATTCCCCACTACTCCCCGTGGGTCTGAATCACTGGAACCCCTGCATGTGTGTCGTATACTTGCAAAAATTGCTTATAATTAATGCAATAATTGTTAGATAATTCCTTAATTATGCGCGCAACTGCTTCCCCCGTAGCATACCTATCCGAAAGACGATGTGCTTATTCAGTAAACAGGCTAGTGAACTTCTTATAACCTCTTCTCATATGCCGGTACTAGGTTCGTGCTCAATCCACGAGAACAAACAAATTGGAGTAAACGTACGTATAGTGAAGCTGAGTATTGTTTTTTTTGCATCTTCCAGCATTCAAGCTGATCTAAGATACTTTCTGGTCAAGGACCAAAAAACCGGTGCATGTGTTCTCATGGGTGATAAGACTTATTCTGGATTATAGCTACCTTAGTAAATTTGCCCAGTTTTGAACTGATTTTCACCAATACACATCTCAATAACAACGTTTTTAAGAGGACATATGTCATATATGAGCAGTTAACCGCTCATATTTCATCCGAGGAGCGAATCCAATATAAATTTACATTGGATTTGCCCTTCAGAGAACGGAAACTAACTAGCTTTTAAAAAGCTCATATTTGCTTTAGTGTAATAATTAGGACACATGTGTGATATTAAAAGACGGGACATTTCATTATTTCCACTCAGTGCCCAGACAGCAACTGTTTCCAATTAAACCTTTCATAAGCAGCATACGCAGATGTTAAATCTAGCCAAAATGTGAATATTCGCTGATGTTACAAGTGTTATCGCTCCGGGGCTTTTCTCAGACTTTGGAAGCAGACAGGATAACCAACAAGGGCTTTCTGTACAGTCAGAAAGCACATTTAGAACACATTTTACATTGCTTGCTGATCTTTGTTGACTTCGAAGTGAGTCTTTGTCCTTTGATAGCATTATTTTTTGACTGTTGATGTGTTCTATGGTTATTCCGAAGGAGTTTTAGCCATGCTTTTAAACAAATAAGACGCGTTGTAATGTGTTGAAACATTCTAAAATAAAGTGGCTGAGCAACGTATTCAGAAGGGGTGGGGATGTGAAAGCCTAGAAATCGATCAAACAGCGGTTTCTTATAATTTTGTTCCTTAGATATAATTAAAACCTTCAAAGTTTTAACGACCTCCAACGATGGACACTTCAAATACATAACTAATGCTTCTGCCGATTACCCAGCGGATCAATATGATATTTCCCCGTCCTAGTTCCTAACTCGTCCCAGTCACTATTATCACTTAAGTACTTAAACTCTTATCGATTCTCTTGCTGAAATTTATAACTTTGCGTTCAAATTTAACCCTATTAAATTATTGCCAGTTCCCCACACGAAAAAATCTGCCAGTGTGTGCAGAAAGGATTTCTAACCGCTCTTTTGCAGTATTCACACACCCCGGAAAAACCATTACAGATACTTACACGTTTTTATTTTAAGCGCCCAGAGGACACTATATAAACAAAGCTAGCGCTAGGGTAAAATAATGACAGCATGTACATTGGTGCTCTGAGTGAGTGGCTAAATATATAACAGAATTTATAAAGAGTGTTGTGGATAGTAAGCAGTGTTTTTCCCCATTCGCCGACGATTTGGGCTTTTAAAATAATCATTAACATTTTTTAGAATAAAAATTTTTAGTTCCCGCAAAGAAACTGGGGGAAGAGTTCAGAGTTTTCCCACTTTCAAAAATGTTGCAGGATAAAAAACTGCTTCGCAAGGAAAGATGAAGGAGCATGGTAGGATAAAGGATAAATGGGATCCGGCAATAGAGTACGAAGAAGTCAATATAATGCGTTCAGGGGTGTTAATTCGCATGATGACTGGGGAGCACCGACAACAGACGTGGGGTCAAGAAATCCTCAGTAACCAGGATGGAATTTTGAGGATGGTTGGAACCACACGAAAGGGAGGTGATTTAAACCGCGTGCGTCAGTATGACTTCCATTATTTGTCTGAAAGTTGGGTTATTTAAACATCTTTGCTTCTGGGGACACGATGAATGAAAACATAATTTGCAGAAGGCCTTCTCAACTCCCGATGTTCCTTTCTCGGTCTCATGGAGAAGTCAACTCGGAAAACATGAGTTAAATAAAAAGATAATAGAGTCAGCGTTGAGATAAATGCAGTTTTAGATTAAAAGCAGGTAGACTATTTAGAATTTAGAATTTATATTTGGTTAGCACCGGGAAGGTACTGTCTAAGCAAACATTAGTAACGAAATAAAGTTATGACAATGTATGCAGATAAAATGTACAAATTCATAACTTGTCCTGCTATGTCAACAGTTAGCAATGTTTTAAAATTAATGGTGAACTAGAAATAATAGGCAGTGAAAAAAAACTCCTACCATGAAAATGGAGGCAGAGTTCAATAGGCCTTCATTTTCGAATAGAAGGTAGGAGAAAAAAACTGCTTCGGAAAAAAATAGTCAGGTGGTAGAATAGGGTAATACTGTAGTAGCATTGCAGAATGAGATAATGAAACGTCGAGGTGATTCGTTCTTGATCACTTCGGCGTATGAAACAGAATCTCACGAAAATGCGTCAATGAACTTAAGTCCTCAGCATCATAGGATCCAGAATTGAATTCTGATGATGGTTAGTATCCAAAGAAACCGCAGCATTTAAGACTGTGGACCACCGAATTTGAACGTCCGAATGACGTCATCGTTTGGAGGACGGGTGATATAAGGAGACATTATAGTTCATGGGCGTCTCGAGGTAGCGTAAATATAGTTTCAAGAGGGTAACTCAAATTCCCGATGGTCCTTTCTCCGAGTCATGGGGAAAGCTACTGGGAAAAAGATGAGGAAAATAAAAAGGTTAATAGAATCAGTGTTAAGATAAATGTGCAGTCTTCGCTTGAATGCAGATAGACTAGTTAACGACCTAATTTCAATTGGCAAGTTATTCCAAAGAAAACTATACCTAGAAGCAAAGAAGAGAGCGTTTACACGTGAAGGATGCAGGGGAGGTATAATTAGTGCAGAATTTCTTAGGTTATAAGGAAGACTAACGGGGGTAATGACAGAAAGCTTGGGGAGAGTTGAACTATTATTTAGTCGAAAAAGGAGACAAAAGCCTGCTTCAAGTCTCCTGACAGAAAGAAATTTTAGCTTCGTTAGCTGGCATCTTGTTGAGTAGGAAGTAGTTGAAAGAGTCGGAAATAGGAGTTTTTTTGTGAAATGTATTTGGACATTTTCAATTTTTTAACGGCTAGATTCGTTCATCAAACCGAAGAAAGGACAGCGAAATTCAAGAATGGGAAGTACAAACATATGATAAAGTCTTAATTTAATTTCAGGAAGGTAGAAATTATAAGAAATAAAGCCGCAAATCTGAGCAGCTTTGGCCGTAATTCTATCGGCATGAGGGCGAAAAGATCTAATTTATTGGTGTAGCTTAAGCCCAAGTCCTTGATGGAGGAACATTCAATCATATGGCAACCTTCAAAGATAAGAGGTTGCGGCAGCCTTACAGGCCCAAAAACTCATGTAGCGACACTTAGTAGGTGAGAACTCCATTAGCCATGTGGAGCTTCAGGCCGAAAAGAGCATCTAAGTCTGAATGAATTTGTTCTGAGCACCGTTCGGTTGTAGAGTTAGAGAAGGAATACACGCATTTGAGGTCGTCAGCATAAATAAAAGATTGAGAATGTTTAACTATCGATGAAATATCATTTATATACAGTAAGAACAACAAAGGACCTAATACGGTACCTTGAAGGACACCACAAACAATCGGGGTAGCACTTGAGTATGAGGACCCTTCTAAAACTTTTTTTTTTCGATCATTGAGGTATGATCTAATAAAGTCAGTAAGGGGACTACGAAATCCTATAACTTCTAGTTTAGCTAGAAGTCGTTTATGAGCACCTTATCGAATGCCTTACTAAGATCAAAATAGATAACTACTACAGATAGATGATCATTACGAAGAGATGTTAGTAGATTTAGAAACGAAATGTGGCAGGTTTTCACAAGAACGGTCCGGTAAGAAGCCGTGTTGGGAAAAAGTTGATAATTTTGATTGCTTATGCAAAAATCCGTGATTTGTTTTGCAATTAGTTTTTTTCGAAGAGTTTAGCAAGAGGGGCGTTTTATGAACACCGCGATAGTTATGAATGTCCGAGCGGGAACCAGATTTAAAACACTGGTATTATAATAGAAGTTTTCCAATAATCGGGGAAGAAACCATTTTTCGAGAAATACTGAGAATAATTTGCTTAGTAAAGGTGGAAAAATCCTTTAACTGTTTAATAAGTGAGTTTGGAATGTTATCAGTTCCAACTGAATGTGAATTTTTAGGTGAACTATTTCTTTTTGAATACATGAAGGCGAGAAATTAATAGTTGTTAGAAGCGAATTTGAAAGCAGAGGAATTGTGGGAGTGGGGCTAGTTTCAGTGGTTAATTGGTTGGCAAAAACGAATTTAAAACTCTGCTTTGCCCAAATCGTCTGTAACAAATTTTCTGTTACAGTCGAATAAGGGCGGAGTTACATTCAGACGCTTAGCCGATGACCAAACATGAAAGATTTGAGCAACAGATTTGGATGAATTGGCATCACTAAGTGCCCGAAACTCCCTACGCTTATCTCGCGCGAGCCTTATTCTCGATGCTAATTCAAATATTTGTGCAATCCTTAAATGAACTGACAAAAGAGCTTTTTAGATGAATCTTTAAGTTGTTTTCGTAATTTTTAAGTCTGTTCTGGAGAAAAATGCGGAACAGTAGAAGAAGCTGTATGTGAATTAAACATCTTTAAACGGGATAAAAGCCTGGATTTTTTCTGTGAGGCTCTGCAATAGCTCACGGAAAAAGTTTGGATCATTGATTGAGAATATGCTATGCCAATCTAGAGTGCTTACGAAATTATTTACTGTTTCATGGTTTATGTTAGCAAAGTTGAGGTTATTGCATTTAACCTCAGGCTTCGTAAGAAGGGGAACTGGAAGACAACAGTGAATTATTGCGTGATCACTTGTAAATAGATCATGATGAAAATTCATAAAGAGAGGGTGGACATCGTTTGTAAAAATTAAATCTAAAATGTTGTCATCTCTAGTAACTGATCTGACCAGTTGGGACATGTTTGAAAAGTTAATAGTATCGAATAAACGAATTTGCTGTATTCGCTCCAGAGGTGGACCCAAGCACTTGAAGATAGACACGCGGTTCACATTGCCTTCATTGACTTTCAAAAGGCCTTCGATACTGTGCCGCACGAGAGACTGCTGTACAAGCTAGAAAGAATTGGAATCAGAGGTAACCTCCTCAAGTGGATCGAAAACTTCCTCGTGGGTCGGCGCCAGGTTGTGTGCATCGGCCAAGAGAGGTCAATCTCTGCTGCGGTCGAGAGTGGGGTTCCTCAGGGTTCAGTACTAGGGCCAATACTGTTTTTAATATACGTGAACGATTGTGTCAGGAATCTCGACTGTGAAGCAGCAATGTTTGCCGACGACATTAAACTCTGGAATGTAATCCAAAGCCCTGCTGACGAAGATAAACTGCAGATCAACTTAACTCGGTTGGAGGAGTGGTCGAATCATTGGCTTTTGCGGTTCAATGTCGATAAGTGTACAATACTTCGCTTAGGCAACCCGTCTGGATCTGCCGAAAGTAGAAGTTACTTTCTCAACGGCGAAGCCTTAAAAGACGTGGAAACCCAAAAGGACCTTGGTGTGCTGATGACCACCACCTTAAAACCATCGTCTCACTGCTCGAAAGTGGCGAAGAGGGCAATTTCGGTGTTGCATGCCATCAGACGAGCCTTTTGGATTTCGATGAAGATCTTTTGCTAAGACCTTTGGAACATTCATTAGGCCACATTTGGAATATGCTATGCACGCCTGGAAACCCTGGACAGTTCAAGATCAGAACTGCCTCGAAAGAGTCCAGAGGAAAGCCACCAAAATGGTTAGAAGTCAAAGCTCCTTGCCATATCCCACCCGCCTAATGAATCTTTATCTGTTCCCTTTGAGTTATAGGCAAATGCGTGGTGATCTCCTGCAGACATTCCGCATTGTGAAGGGATTGGATTGTTGCCTGGAATTCTCGGACTTCTTTGAATTTGCCGCCACGACCCATCTCCGAGGTCACCCATTAAAACTGCGTGTCCAGCAGGCGAGACTGGATGTGCGCAAGTTCTCCTTCTCTGTCATAGTGGTTAAACCATGGAATGCCCTCCCTGAAGACGTTGTGATGTCACCATCGCTGGAAAGATTTAAAAGGAACCTTGACAGTTTTATGTTCCGCAACGAGCCTGAGCGATGAGGCATTTATCTTAACCCTCGAGAGTCGTGCACCACTTGTCAAATTTTATGACCGCCTTTTGTACCTTGGCAACCCACACGGTTTCTCTGTATACCGCACTTAATTTTACGTTACAAATAGGGTACTAAAGGCCCATGCCTATTTCCCGTTCCACCTATGTCAGTCCCTTCCACTCAACCTTCACACTCGACCACCCCACCCACACGTTTTGCTACTTCTTCTTCTTCTTCTTCTTCTTCTTCTTCTTCTTCACCACAACGCATTTCCTCTCATTCTGGTAGACATATCCATTTTCCTGCCAATCTTAAGGACTTTGTCGTATAATTTTTTGCTTTTTTTTCATCGAGCGTTTTTTTTGTACAAAAAAGGCTCTGGTGGGGGAGTTGTGTAGGTATTTGTACAATTTATATCTTTGTATATTTCTTGGTCACCTGAATCTTTATGATCGCTAGTTTTAATGTGCTAAATAAAAACAAAACAGCCAGCTTCAACCGGCACGTTGGACGTCTTCTGTTTTCGCTGCTGCATGTCACCGCTGCTATCTTGATTGTACTGATCTCTCTCAATTACTTTCAGTCAATCGCAATGATTGATTTTCATTTCTCGATTGCATTCTACTGATCGCCGTCTCAATTGAACTCCTGACTCTGCTCTTCATCCTTGATGTATAGCTTTCTGGATCTAGCTCAGAGTTCATTACAAACCTCAACAACACTCGCTATCTAGAAGCTGCGTTTTTCGTGAGTCTGCATTCTAACAATCCTCTGACATTTTTGCCGTCCTTTTGTCGTTTGTAGTTTAGACACAATTCTCCACTTAGCGTTAATTTATTTTGTACACCTCGGTTCTTAGCAGTTTCGACCCTCGTCTACACTACAAAATTTGTGACCCCGCTTTTCTATCATTACGCACCATATCACTTACTATGACGGACAATGAGACTAACGCAGACTCTCTTGACGTCCACAGCCTCTCTTCAAATTGCCCCCATTTTACGCCAAGCAACCCTCGCGTATGGTTTAGGCAGATCGAGGCAGTTTTCTCGACGCGTCGTATCACCAGTGAACGCACGCGTTATTCATACGTAGTGCAATCACTTCCTTTCGATGTTGCCGTAAACGTCGAGGACCCCCTTGATCCTATCCCTGCTGAGGAGCCATACACCCGGTTGAAGGATGCTGTAATTAATCGTGTGGCCAAGTCGGCCAAGCGAATGCTGCGTGAGCTTTTCACGCAAGTCGAACTTGGCGATCAATATTATATTTCCTCGTCCTAGTTCCTAACTCGTCCCAGTCACTATTATCACTTAAGTACTTAAACTCTTATCGATTCTCTTGCTGAAATTTATAACTTTGCGTTCAAATTTAACCCTATTAAATTATTACCAGTTCCCCAAACGAAAAAATCTGCCAGTGTGTGCAGAAAGGATTTCTAACCGCTCTTTTGCAGTATTCACACACCCCGGAAAAACCATTACAGATACTTACACGTTTTTATTTTAGGCGCCCAGAGGACACTATATAAACAAAGCTAGCGCTAGGGTAAAATAATGACAGCATGTACATTGGTGCTCTGAGTTAGTGGCTAAATATGCAACAGAATTTATAAAGAGTGTTGTGGATAGTAAGCAGTGTTTTTCCCATTCGCCGACGATTTGGGCTTTTAAAATAATCATTAACATTTTTTCGAAGAAAAATTTTGAGTTCCTGCAAAGAAACTGGGGGAAGAAATTCAGAGTTTTCCCACTTTCAAAAATGTTGCAGGATAAAAAACTGCTTCGCAAGGAAAGATGAAGGAGCATGGTAGGATAAAGGATAAATGTGATCCGGCAATAGAGTACGAAGAAGTCAATATAATGCGCTCAGGGGTGTTAATTCGCATGATGACTGGGGGAGCACCGACAACAGACGTGGGTCAAGAAATCCTCAGTAACCAGGATGGAATTTTGAGGATGGTTGGAACCACACGAAAGGGAGGTGATTTAAACCGCGTGCGTCAGTATGACTTCCATTATTTGTCTGAAAGTTAGTTATTTAAACATCTTTGCTTCTGGGGACACGATGAATGAAAACATAATTTGCAGAAGGCCTTCTCAACTCCCGATGTTCCTTTCTCGGGCTCATGGAGAAGTCAACTCGGAAAACATGAGTTAAATAAAAAGATAATTGAGTCAGCGTTGAGATAAATGCAGTTTTTAGATTAAAAGCAGGTAGACTATTTGACAACCCTATATGACTGGCAGGTTATTCCAAAGAATTCTATACCTGGAATAAAAAGCGAGAGCGTTTAAAAAGTAGAGGAAACGGGCGGACGTGCAGTCAGTTAAGAATTGCGTAGGCTTTTTACGGGCGACGAACGGGGTGAGGACTGCAATCTGGAGAAGATTTGAACTCCATACCAGCACCAGCCCCGCCTAGCCCCCCTGGGCCAGAGGGGGCAAAGTTGACGATGGGGCCCCTCACTGGAAAAATTCGCACAGCGGGGCCCCACGATTTCCTCGCAGTTGCAGCCTCCTCCCTTTTATATCGAGCGCCCAGCGCACATTTATTTCCCTTATAGTCGGTGACTACCGATGCACCCCTAATTGTGGTTCTATGAACGACCCCGTGTTATACAATCAATATGGCTTCCGTTTGGATTCATTCAAGTCATTCTTGCGATGTACCCACTCACTCATGATATAGGATATGTGCAGATGAAATTTGCGCAGTATTTTATTATAAAAAAAGTTTTAAAAATATGTACATGCGTAGGAAAAGTTTGTCGACATTGATGCCGTTATCCGGAGGTGATTCCTAAAATAAAAAGGAATATGTTGGTTACCGAGGCATGCCAGGCTAGATGAACATTATAAAAATCACAAAACTAGGAGTAAAATACTTACTTCAAAAATTAATAACGTTTAAACCTGAAATACGTTAACTGTAAATGAATTGAGATAATTACCGTGTCTTTGGACGCAGACTGTGCTGTGCAAATTGGACCACTGGTGGGATATTCCGGAAGCTGAATATGTATGCTGGATTAATTCAATGGAATAGTTTTACCTTCTCAGTTGCCTCCCGGCGTTTTGTTCTCCTCGGCGGGGACAGCCTTCGCCCGCACTTCCTTGAGTATGCTGTTTAAGGCTGCCCATATTTGTTCCATGTTACGAGCCTCCTGTTCTGCAATGTAATCAACTTTTTTACTATGTGGATGTTAAAAACATTGAGAAAAGTTTACTGTAGCAAATCCAGGCTCTTTCGTAGTTCGTCGATTGAAGTTAAAAGGACACCTTGAGATCGTTCAGGTAATAGTCTGAGGTAGACATTAGTAACAAATGCTTACTGATAAGTGAACGGCGGGGTAGGTCGTGCTGGTGTGCTCCAAGTTATGGATGGGCCCGATATATTCTCATCATTCCTAGGCCTAAAAATAATATGGTCAAAGGTTCTTACTGTAATATCAGTATTGGCGTTGGCCAGCCAGCCAGTCTCCGTTCTGGCTCTTTTGGCCGGTGAATACATTCTTCCTCATTTTCCGAGGCCGAAGTGAGCTGGCATGGATATCTAGATGGATATACAGTTGGCTTGGAGCTGATAAGGTCGTCCGCCTCCTGAGCCTTTATAACCAACTTTTTGGCCTTTTCGAGGGTAAGGTTGTCTTTGAGAACCCACACTGCGTAAAGTTTGGTGTTTGCAGGTGGCTGCAGGTTATTCTGCAATAAGTAGTCACGCTGCTTTGCATTTTTTGGCCACATGACACAGTTCACATCCACGAACAATGATTTGGCCACAGCGGCCACGCTTTGGTCATTGATAAACTCAACAACGCAGTACATCTACATACGCCACACGAACAAGAGATATAAGCAAATCATAATGGATTAAAATCTATTACAAATGTGTGTACGGAAACTTTGAAAAATACGTGTGAACAAAAAACTTTGAAAAAAAGTCAGTTTTTGGAACGTGTGCAACAAGGGAGGGAGAATAAAATGATCATCAATGTTAACAGCGACAAATTTACAGATGATGTCAGAAAGGGTTGCAGTCGAAGGACTACTTGCCAAATCTGTGGCTTTAAAAATGAAAGGCTGGAAGATGAAATGGATGTCGTAAAAAGTCACGGCAGTCAACAAACGGACGGTACTGTATTCCAGTAGCCAAAACAGATGTCAGTACGCACGGTCTGTCACCGATCAGTACCACATTATCCGGCGCTTCAGTCGACAGCACATAACCATCGTGGAAGATGGCAGGGGAGATGCGGATTAACCGTAAAGATCGTGGTACACCCTCATCGTCGCCCAACAGCATGGGGCATGCTGGCAACTCAGGCAGACGTCTTTCCTAAAATCACCTGTACACCTGTGCGGCTACGTTTGTTGACCCCTTAATCGAATTACGAACTATTTGTGAAAAAGACTCAAAAGGAAAGGCCGAAAAAATCATTCAACACTCCAAACCGCCCCACATCTTCGTGTAGGTGACCTAAACAATGAATATTATGTACAATCTCTGCAGAACTATACAATATGGCGAAATCTGAAACAAAATTATTTAACAAAAGGCGGGCAAAAATCAAAACAGGTCTTATTTAAAATTTGATGACTGCAACGAAAAACTTCAAAAAATGCATAAACCGATCATTTTTCCCATAGTGTTTCAAAACAACAGGGCCTATCTGCAGCAAAAATTGACAAAATTCGTCCCCTATCCAAAACTCAAGAAAATCCAGTGTTCTACAGTTGCACGAAAATTCCATCGGCAAGCACTGACTACATTTTTGGATTAGGTTATTAAGTGCTGGAAAAACCTCATCACATCCAATCTCCACCGATGAAGTAACTTCCCCATTACACCAAAGGACACCAGGTGCATGTAGTCTATTGGGAAGCTACTAACCATGTCGAGGGATAACTCGTCGAAAGGCGATATGCCTCCATGGTGGAGTCCCTGCTTTCGTGATGGAAACGAACGGTCGTCCCAAAGACGCCCACTGTACATAGGGAACGTCATGAGGTTTGCAATGGAAATTCCATCATGACAGCACCTAGAGGTCACCAATACAAACTGAAAAGAAATCACGCCAAACTTGAAGTGCGGGCCAACTTCTTTTCCCAACGGTTGATTGACGAATGGAACAAACTGCCAGCCTCAGTTGTTCAGACTGAAAGCGTAGAAATGTTCAAAAGAAGACTTGATGCATTTTTACTTGATGAACATATATTTAGTCGACAGCAATGATCGATATACTAAAACGACTATCGCCATGTAACATTTGCTTGTTTTGCTACTGTCTATCTGTAAATAGAGTTTTCAAAGGCTCTGCCTATCTCCCTTATATATACTGAATTATACTGAATTATAGAGTGCTTTCCGTTACCTTCATCAAACTACGTACCTGTCGCATCCATAGTGCCCATTGTGGGCTTTCACCTGTCGGACATATGAGCGAGCTGGTGAGTCGCATATGACATTGGATAATTGAACTTTTATTAACTCCCGTGTTTGTGGGACCCACAGGCCGACTCCAAAAATTTCTTTCAATTCGTCAATGCAACCTCTCAGAAAATCATCCAGTGGCTCCGGCTTGCTGAACCAGAGAACACACCTACCACAAACGATCGTCAACCTACCGGGTACTTTACCCGAACAAGAATTGGCCAGAAGCATTGTCCTGATTCTTTAAACAACTTGATCCCATCTATGTGCAACTGGATGCCCATTTCAGGAATTTTAGTTGCTCGCCAGTGGTTCAATTAATACAGCAAACCACGTCCAAAGCCCAGGTGGACATAGCTCCGTTATTGAGAACCAAGTTAACGCATGTATGTGGATATGTATATATGTCCTCGGCCGCTAAAACGCGACACGTGCCTCTTATAAATATATTAACTTCTATTCCTGAGGCGATTGTAATGTCCCAGTCTGTGGATATATTTAAAAATCGGCTTGACATACATATGTTGCTGCACCAGGAAGATTATGTGACTACTTTACTTTAACAATATCCGTGTACCACGTAAATCTGCCTGCATTCACTTGACTGTAACTTTTTTTACATTGCTTATTATTCTTCCGATTTTCTGTATCAAATAGTGATTTCAAAGGCGTAAGCCTATTTTTCTCAAATACACTGAACTGAACTGAACTGAACTATTCGTGATGATCATCCATCTGTAGTGTTTATCTATTTTGATGTTAGTAAAGCCTTTGATAAAGTGCCTCTTAGGAGACTCGTAGTTAAACTAAAGCTTTAAGTCTTCAGAGTTCCCTTAATACGTACGTTTTACCTATCTAACGGGAAGAAAAATGTCTTAATGTGGTCCTTATATTTAATGGAAACATCTTTTGGAAGCGGTGTCCTCCAGGGTACCGTGTTGGTTTCTCTTTTTTCGCTTTACAGTAATAATAACTCGTCAGTAGGTAATCAATATCTTTTTTTTCATACTGATGATCTCAAATCCGTGTGTTTCTTCTCTATATCTACAGTCCAATAAGGCCTAGAGCAAACCCATGCAGACTTAAATGCTCACTCCGCGTGGAGATCAACGTGGCAAATGGAATTCTCGCCTCCTAAGTGTCGTTCCATGTGTTTTGGGTCTGCAAGGCTACCAAAACCACTTATTTTTCAAGGCACCTGTATGACTGAATGTTCCACCATCATGAACTTAGGTTTAAGCTACTCCAATAATTTGTATCTCACGCCGATAGAACTACGGTCAATGCTGCCCACATTTGTGACTTTATTTCTTAAAATCTATATCTTCCAGAAAATAAATAAAGACCTTATCAGGTGTTTTTCCTTCCCATTCTTGAATTTCGCTGCCAATCCTTAAGTTGGATGAACGAATATAGCCATTCTAAAATTGCAAATGTTCAAATGCGTTTTACTATAAAACTTTTACATCAGACACTTTTAAATAATTCCTACTCGAATAGATGCCAGCTAACCAACCTACAATTTATCTGTGTCTGGAGACTGTCAACTGGCTTTTATCTCCTATTCCACCTTAATAATGGCCCTACCAGCACATGGCCCCTTCAATAGAGAGGGCTCAGAGGAGGCCAGACGGAACCTGGCCCCGTCGACTTTTAAGCCATATATAACATATGGTCAGGCTTGTTGTAGTGACTTGAGTAGGTGTCATTGCTTGAATTTAAACTCAAATAGGCAATATTTACAAGACACAATGGGGTTTAAGCTTAGTTAGTGGGGAATGTGATGAAATGATAAAGGCTGCTTTGGTTAAGTCAGTCATTCGGACGTCATTTGTCTACCAAGCGTGTGGCGGCCTCTCCGTGTGACTTTTAAGACTGACATATCGTTCTCAAAGCTGCTGAGACTGAAGTAGGTAGTTCAGTGGCCTGGAGATGTTTTATAGGAAAATTTACTAAGTTTTGCCTTTAAATTTTGTGTAAAGTTACTTTTGCTCGAGTTAAATGTAAAAAATTAACGTTAATTTTGGTACCTCAATGAATGTTAAATAAGCCCTTATATCCTTTATATATCGTGTTCTGTTGTACATGCAAAGTATCCATGAAGCATAAATATAACGAAATCAAGCGGAGTACCGTTTTTAAGCGTATATTGCGTGCAAAGCGGGCGTATTATGCAGCGACCGAAGTAGCAGATGGTCCTTCGTCGTCGACGTTAAACCACTCACCGGAGCTTCAAATGCCTGAAATTTTTCCCGAGGTTTCAATGGTAGGTTTACAGGCACTTCTTTTGTGAGTTGGAAAGCATAATCTATAGGGGTCACGGAACAAACGAGGCCGATGTTTTCTCGCAGATTTGCAGGACATCTGCCTGAAGACAAACATGCCGCAAGCAACTACTAAAGCTTTGTTGGATATGCCTCCGACCTTACCATCCAGAATGTTCAAAGGAATAAAGAACGCTTCTTTGTTTTCCACATACATGCGTTAACATGGTCCTCAAATAACGGAGCTATGTCCACCTGGGCCTTGGACGTGGTTTGCTGTATTAATTGAACCGCCGGCGAGCAAATAAAATTCCTGAAATGGGCATCCAGTTGCACATAGATGGGATCAAGTTGTTTAAAGAATCAGGACAATGCTTCTGGCCAATTCTTGTTCGGGTAAAGTACCCGGTAGTTGGACGGTTGTTTGTGGTAGGTGTGTTCTCTGGCTCAGCAAGCCGGAGCCGCTGGATGATTTTCTGAGAGGTTGCATTGACGAATTGAAAAAAGTTTTTGGAGTCAGCCTGTTGGTCCCACATACGCGGGAGTTAATAAAAGTTCAATTATCCAATGTCATATGCGACTCACCAGCTCGCTCATATGTCCGACAGGTGAAAGCCCACAATGGGCACTATGGATGCGACAGGTACGTAGTTTGGTGAAGGTAAGGGAAAGCACTCTAGGTGCTGTCATGTTGGAATTTCCATTGCAAACCGCATGACGTTCCCTATGTACAGTGGGCGTCTTTGGGATGACCGTTCGTTTCCATCACGAAAGCAGGGACTCCACCATGGAGGCATATCGCCTTTCGACGAGTTATCCCTCGACATGGTTAGTAGCTTCCCAATAGACTACATGCACCTGGTGTCCTTTGGTGTAATGGGGAAGTTACTTCATCGGTGGAGATTGGATGTGATGAGGTTTTTCTCCAGCACTTAATAACCTAATCCAAAAATGTAGTCAGTGCTTGCCGATGGAATTTTCGTGCAACTGTAGAACACTGGATTTTCTTGAGTTTTGGATAGGGGACGAATTTTGTCAATTTTTGCTGCAGATAGGCCCTGTTGTTTTGAAACACTATGGGGAAAATGATCGGTTTATGCATTTTTTGAAGTTTTTCGTTGCAGTCATCAAATTTTAAATAAGACCTGTTTTGATTTTTGCCCGCCTTTTGTTAAATAATTTTGTTTCAGATTTCGCCATATTGTATAGTTCTGCAGAGATTGTACATAATATTCATTGTTTAGGTCACCTACACGAAGATGTGGGGCGGTTTGGAGTGTTGAATGATTTTTTCGGCCTTTCCTTTTGAGTCTTTTTCACAAATAGTTCGTAATTCGATTAAGGGGTCAACAAACGTAGCCGCACAGGTGTACAGGTGATTTTAGGAAAGACGTCTGCCTGAGTTGCCAGCATGCCCCATGCTGTTGGGCGACGATGAGGGTGTACCACGATCTTTACGGTTAATCCGCATCTCCCCTGCCATCTTCCACGATGGTTATGTGCTGTCGACTGAAGCGCCGGATAATGTGGTACTGATCGGTGACAGACCGTGCGTACTGACATCTGTTTTGGCTACTGGAATACAGTACCGTCCGTTTGTTGACTGCCGTGACTTTTTACGACATCCATTTCATCTTCCAGCCTTTTCATTTTTAAAGCCACAGATTTGGCAAGTAGTCCTTCGACTGCAACCCTTTCTGACATCATCTGTAAATATGTCGCTGTTAACATTGATGATCATTTTATTCTCCCTCCCTTGTTGCACACGTTCCAAAAACTGACTTTTTTTCAAAGTTTTTTGTTCACACGTATTTTTCAAAGTTTCCGTACACACATTTGTAATAGATTTTAATCCATTATGATTTGCTTATATCTCTTGTTCGTGTGGCGTATGTAGATGTACTGCGTTGTTGAGTTTATCAATGACCAAAGCGTGGCCACTGTGGCCAAATCATGGTTCGTGGATGTGAACTGTGTCATGTGGCCAAAAAATGCAAAGCAGCGTGACTACTTATTGCAGAATAACCTGCAGCCACCTGCAAACACCAAACTTTACGCAGTGTGGGTTCTCAAAGACAACCTTACCCTCGAAAAGGCCAAAAAGTTGGTTATAAAGGCTCAGGAGGCGGACGACCTTATCAGCTCCAAGCCAACTGTATATCCATCTAGATATCCATGCCAGCTCACTTCGGCCTCGGAAAATGAGGAAGAATGTATTCACCGGCCAAAAGAGCCAGAACGGAGACTGGCTGGCTGGCCAACGCCAATACTGATATTACAGTAAGAACCTTTGACCATATTATTTTTTTAGGCCTAGGAATGATGAGAATATATCGGGCCCATCCATAACTTGGAGCACACCAGCACGACCTACCCCGCCGTTCACTTATCAGTAAGCATTTGTTACTAATGTCTACCTCAGACTATTACCTGAACGATCTCAAGGTGTCCTTTTAACTTCAATCGACGAACTACGAAAAGAGCCTGGATTTGCTACAGTAAACTTTTCTCAATGTTTTTAACATCCACATAGTAAAAAAGTTGATTACATTGCAGAACAGGAGGCTCGTAACATGGAACAAATATGGGCAGCCTTAAACAGCATACTCAAGGAAGTGCGGGCGAAGGCTGTCCCCGCCGAGGAGAACAAAACGCCGGGAGGCAACTGAGAAGGTAAAACTATTCCATTGAATTAATCCAGCATACATATTCAGCTTCCGGAATATCCCACCAGTGGTCCAATTTGCACAGCACAGTCTGCGTCCAAAGACACGGTAATTATCTCAATTCATTTACAGTTAACGTATTTCAGGTTTAAACGTTATTAATTTTTGAAGTAAGTATTTTACTCCTAGTTTTGTGATTTTTATAATGTTCATCTAGCCTGGCATGCCTCGGTAACCAACATATTCCTTTTTATTTTAGGAATCACCTCCGGATAACGGCATCAATGTCGACAAACTTTTCCTACGCATGTACATATTTTTAAAACTTTTTTATAATAAAATACTGCGCAAATTTCATCTGCACATATCCTATATCATGAGTGAGTGGGTACATCGCAAGAATGACTTGAATGAATCCAAACGGAAGCCATATTGATTGTATAACACGGGGTCGTTCATAGAACCACAATTAGGGGTGCATCGGTAGTCACCGACTATAAGGGAAATAAATGTGCGCTGGGCGCTCGATATAAAAGGGAGGAGGCTGCAACTGCGAGGAAATCGTGGGGCCCCGCTGTGCGAATTTTTCCAGTGAGGGGGCCCCATCGTCAACTTTGCCCCCTCTGGCCCAGGGGGCTAGGCGGGGCTGGTGCTGGTATGGAGTTCAAATCTTCTCCAGATTGCAGTCCTCACCCCGTTCGTCGCCCGTAAAGCCTACGCAATTCTTAACTGACTGCACGTCCGCCCGTTTCCTCTACTTTTAAACGCTCTCGCTTTTTATTCCAGGTATAGAATTCTTTGGAATAACCTGCCAGTCATATAGGGTTGTCAAATAGTCTACCTGCTTTTAATCTAAAACTGCATTTATCTCAACGCTGACTCAATTATCTTTTTATTTAACTCATGTTTTCCGAGTTGACTTCTCCATGAGCCCGAGAAAGGAACATCGGGAGTTGAGAAGGCCTTCTGCAAATTATGTTTTCATTCATCGTGTCCCCAGAAGCAAAGATGTTTAAATAACCCAACTTTCAGACAAATAATGGAAGTCATACTGACGCACGCGGTTTAAATCACCTCCCTTTCGTGTGGTTCCAACCATCCTCAAAATTCCATCCTGGTTACTGAGGATTTCTTGACCCACGTCTGTTGTCGGTGCTCCCCCAGTCATCATGCGAATTAACACCCCTGAGCGCATTATATTGACTTCTTCGTACTCTATTGCCGGATCACATTTATCCTTTATCCTACCATGCTCCTTCATCTTTCCTTGCGAAGCAGTTTTTTATCCTGCAACATTTTTGAAAGTGGGAAAACTCTGAACTCTTCCCCCAGTTTCTTTGCAGGAACTCAAAATTTTTCTTCGAAAAAATGTTAATGATTATTTTAAAAAGCCCAAATCGTCGGCGAATGGGAAAAAAACACTGCTTACTATCCACAACACTTTATAAATTCTGTTGCATATTTAGCCACTCACTCAGAGCACCAATGTACATGCTGTCATTATTTTACCCTAGCGCTAGCTTTGTTTATATAGTGTCCTCTGGGCGCCTAAAATAAAAACGTGTAAGTATCTGTAATGGTTTTTCCGGGGTGTGTGAATACTGCAAAAGAGCGGTTAGAAATCCTTTCTGCACACACTGGCAGATTTTTTCGTGTGGGGAACTGGTAATAATTTAATAGGGTTAAATTTGAACGCAAAGTTATAAATTTCAGCAAGAGAATCGATAAGAGTTTAAGTACTTAAGTGATAATAGTGACTGGGACGAGTTAGGAACTAGGACGAGGAAATATAATATTGATCGCCAAGTTCGACTTGCGTGAAAAGCTCACGCAGCATTCGCTTGGCCGACTTGGCCACACGATTAATTACAGCATCCTTCAACCGGGTGTATGGCTCCTCAGCAGGGATAGGATCAAGGGGGTCCTCGACGTTTACGGCAACATCGAAAGGAAGTGATTGCACTACGTATGAATAACGCGTGCGTTCACTGGTGATACGACGCGTCGAGAAAACTGCCTCGATCTGCCTAAACCATACGCGAGGGTTGCTTGGCGTAAATGGGGGCAATTTGAAAGAGAGGCTGTGGACGTCAAGAGAGTCTGCGTTAGTCTCATTGTCCGTCATAGTAAGTGATATGGTGCGTAATGATAGAAAAGCGGGGTCACAAATTTTGTAGTGTAGACGAGGGTCGAAACTGCTAAGAACCGAGGTGTACAAAATAAATTAACGCTAAGTGGAGAATTGTGTCTAAACTACAAACGACAAAAGGACGGCAAAAATGTCAGAGGATTGTTAGAATGCAGACTCACGAAAAACGCAGCTTCTAGATAGCGAGTGTTGTTGAGGTTTGTAATGAACTCTGAGCTAGATCCAGAAAGCTATACATCAAGGATGAAGAGCAGAGTCAGGAGTTCAATTGAGACGGCGATCAGTAGAATGCAATCGAGAAATGAAAATCAATCATTGCGATTGACTGAAAGTAATTGAGAGAGATCAGTACAATCAAGATAGCAGCGGTGACATGCAGCAGCGAAAACAGAAGACGTCCAACGTGCCGGTTGAAGCTGGCTGTTTTGTTTTTATTTAGCACATTAAAACTAGCGATCATAAAGATTCAGGTGACCAAGAAATATACAAAGATGTAAATTGTACAAATACCTACACAACTCCCCCACCAGAGCCTTTTTTGTACAAAAAAAACGCTCGATGAAAAAAAGCAAAAAAATTATACGACAAAGTCCTTAAGATTGGCAGGAAAATGGATATGTCTACCAGAACGAGAGGAAATGCGTTGTGGTGAAGAAGAAGAAGAAGTAGCAAAACGTGTGGGTGGGGTGGTCGAGTGTGAAGGTTGAGT
This sequence comes from Schistocephalus solidus, assembly GCA_017591395.1. NCBI lineage: Eukaryota > Metazoa > Platyhelminthes > Cestoda > Diphyllobothriidea > Diphyllobothriidae > Schistocephalus > Schistocephalus solidus. The sequence continues at coordinate 192,672 of WEDG01003447.1, read as the reverse complement.
GGAAGGGACTGACATAGGTGGAACGGGTGGTGATGGTGCGGAGTAATTGGATGGAGCAACGGGCGGTGGGACGCACTCAAGATAAGCTGGCTTGAGTCTGTCGATGGAGACTGTGTCAGTCTTGTCAGCCTTCTGTATGACGTAATACTTGTCCATCCGTTGAAGCACCTTGTATGGGCCATCATAAGGAGAACAAAGAGGCTTGCGAACTGCGTCATGCCGGACGAAGACGAATGGAGCAGATTTAAGGTCGTCTTGCACAAAAACGCGTTTGGATGTCAGGCGAGTGGGAGTTGGACGCAATTGAGCCATGCGCTGTTTCAATTGTTGAACGAAAGCATTCGACAAGCTAGTGTCTACGGTGAGAGGCTGCACAAATTCGCCGGGAAGGCGGAGAGGTGTACCGTATACAAGTTCTGCCGTAGTACATTGAATGTCCTCTTTGACAGCTGATCGAATACCCAAAAAGGACGAGGGGTAAGTTGTCACTCCATGCAGTTGTGTCTGAGTGAGACATCAGTGCTGTCTTAAGTTGACGATGCAGTCGTTCCACGAGGCCGTTAGAAGCAGGGTGATATGCCGTTGTCGTGATGTGCGCACACCCGAGAAGTTTAGTGAACTCACGGAAGAGACTAGATTGAAACTGACTTCCGCGGTCAGTGGTAATGGTGGCTGGCACACCAAAAATTGGCAATCCAGTGATGCAGGAAGACCATGGCAATATTTTTCTGCCGAGGTATCCGATATCGGAATTGCAATTGGCCATCGTGTGAAACGGTCGATTGCTGTGAAAATATGTGTGTACCCACGTGAAGGTGGTAACGGCCCAATTAAGTCTAAGTGAACGTGATGGAATCGAACGTCCGGAACAGCAAATGTGCTTGGAGGGGAAAAGGTATGGCGATGCACTTTGTTTTTCTGGCACGCGAAACATTGCCTAGTCCAAAGGGTGATGTCGGAGTTCATCTTTGGCCAGACAAAGCGAACAGCAATAAGTTTGCGACAGACGCGGATGCCAGGATGCGACAGAGAGTGAAAATGGTTAAACACTACCTTACGGTAGGATAATGGAACAACAGGTCGGGGAGTGCCTGTGGACCAGTCGCATAAAATCGTACCTGGTGATGCTGGATGTGGTGCATCTCGAAGCTGCAGAGTACTAGATTTACGCAGATCAGCAATGGACTCGTCTTCTAGTTGGAGGTCTGCAAGCTTCGCCAGGTCGGGTGGTGGGTCCCCAGCGTTCTCTATGCGGTTTCTGGTATATGGACTCAAGAGAATAATCAAGGAAATAATTTCTGAAATTATTAAGTGCAGGACATGGAGTCACATGATTCGGACATGACTTTTTAGGGTCAGACCCGAAATTTCAATGAACATTTGGGTCGAAGACAATCAACCACTGTGGAATAACCACGTAATGCCCATTCTACAAACAAGTAGTACTACAAGTAGTATGAATCGTATATGGCACATATATTATACCGTACTTCCGACATAGGTACTAGCTAAAAGCCCAGACACGTGTTTTCGCCGATGTTTCTGCTGCTGCGTGACGCAGCAACGAGGGGTTCGGCTCCTCAGTGGGTCCCCCAGCGTTCTCTATGCGGTTTCTGGTATATGGACTCAAGAGAATAATCAAGGAAATAATTTCTGAAATTATTAAGTGCAGGACATGGAGTCAGATGATTCGGACATGACTTTTTAGGGTCAGACCCGAAATTTCAATGAACATTTGGGTCGAAGACAATCAACCACTGTGGAATAACCACGTAATGCCCATTCTACAAACAAGTAGTACTACAAGTAGTATGAATCGTATATGGCACATATATTATACCGTACTTCCGACATAGGTACTAGCTAAAAGCCCAGACACGTGTTTCGCCGATGTTTCTGCTGCTGCGTGACGCAGCAACGAGGGGTTCGGCTCCCCAGTGGGTCCCCAGCGTTCTCTATGCGGTTTCTGGTATATGGACTCCAGAGAATAATCAAGGAAATAATTTCTGAAATTATTAAGTGCAGGACATGGAGTCAGATGATTCGGACATGACGTTTTTAGGGTCAGACCCGAAATTTCAATGAACATTTGGGTCGAAGACAATCAACCACTGTGGAATAACCACGTAATGCCCATTCTACAAACAAGTAGTACTACAAGTAGTATGAATCGTATATGGCACATATATTATACCGTACTTCCGACATAGGTACTAGCTAAAAGCCCAGACACGTGTTTTCGCCGATGTTTCTGCTGCTGCGTGACGCAGCAACGAGGGGTTCGGCTCCTCAGTGGGTCCCCAGCGTTCTCTATGCGGTTTCTGGTATATGGACTCCAGAGAATAATCAAAAAATAATTTCTGAAATTATTAAGTGCAGGACATGGAGTCAGATGATTCGGACATGACTTTTTAAGGGTCAGACCCGAAATTTCAATGAACATTTGGGTCGAAGACAATCAACCACTGTGGAATAACCACGTAATGCCCATTCTACAAACAAGTTAGTACTACAAGTAGTATGAATCGTATATGGCACATATATTATACCGTACTTCCGACATAGGTACTAGCTTAAAGCCCAGACACGTGTTTCGCCGATGTTTTCTGCTGCTGCGTGACGCAGCAACGAGGGGTTCGGCTCCTCAGTGGGTCCCCCAGCGTTCTCTATGCGGTTTCTGGTATATGGACTCCAGAGAATAATCAAGGAAATAATTTCTGAAATAATAAGTGCAGGACATGGAGTCAGATGATTCGGACATGACTTTTTAGGGGTCAGACCCGAAATTTCAATGAACATTTTGGTCGAAGACAATCAACCACTGTGGAATAACCACGTAATGCCCATTCTACAAACAAGTAGTACTACAAGTAGTATGAATCGTATATGGCACATATATTATACCGTACTTCCGACATAGGTACTAGCTAAAAGCCCAGACACGTGTTTCGCCGATGTTTCTGCTGCTGCGTGACGCAGCAACGAGGGGTTCGGCTCCTCAGTGGGTCCCCAGCGTTCTCTATGCGGTTTCTGGTATATGGACTCCAGAGAATAATCAAGGAAAATAATTTCTGAAATTATTAAGTGCAGGACATGGAGTCAGATGATTCGGACATGACTTTTTAGGGTCAGACCCGAAATTTCAATGAACATTTGGGTCGAAGACAATCAACCACTGTGGAATAACCACGTAATGCCCATTCTACAAACAAGTAGTACTACAAGTAGTATGAATCGTATATGGCACATATATTATACCGTACTTCCGACATAGGTACTAGCTTAAAGCCCAGACACGTGTTTTCGCCGATGTTTCTGCTGCTGCGTGACGCAGCAACGAGGGGTTCCGCTCCTCAGTGGGTCCCCTTAGCGTTCTCTATGCGGTTTCTGGTATATGGACTCAGAGAATAATCAAGGAAATAATTTCTGAAATTATTAAGTGCAGGACATGGAGTCAGATGATTCGGACATGACTTTTTAGGGTCAGACCCGAAATTTCAATGAACATTTGGGTCGAAGACAATCAACCACTGTGGAATAACCACGTAATGCCCATTCTACAAACAAGTAGTACTACAAGTAGTATGAATCGTATATGGCACATATATTATACCGTACTTCCGACATAGGTACTAGCTAAAAGCCCAGACACGTGTTTCGCCGATGTTTCTGCTGCTGCGTGACGCAGCAACGAGGGGTTCGGCTCCTCAGTGGGTCCCCAGCGTTCTCTATGCGGTTTCTGGTATATGGACTCCAGAGAATAATCAAAGGAAATAATTTCTGAAATTATTAAGTGCAGGACATGGAGTCAGATGATTCGGACATGACTTTTTAGGGTCAGACCCGAAATTTCAATGAACATTTGGGTCGAAAGACAATCAACCACTGTGAAATAACCACGTAATGCCCATTCTACAAACAAGTAGTACTACAAGTAGTATGAATCGTATATGGCACAAATATTATACCGTACTTCCGACATAGGTACTAGCTAAAAGCCCGGACACGTGTTTTTCCGATGTTTCTGCTGCTGCGTGACGCAGCAACGAGGGGTTCGGCTCCTCAGTGGGTCCCCCAGCGTTCTCTATGCGGTTTCTGGTATATGGACTCCAGAGAATAATCAAGGAAATAATTTCTGAAATAATTAAGTGCAGGACATGGAGTCAGATGATTCGGACATGACTTTTTAGGGTCAGACCCGAAATTTCAATGAACATTTGGGTCGAAGACAATCAACCACTGTGGAATAACCACGTAATGCCCATTCTACAAACAAGTAGTACTACAAGTAGTATGAATCGTATATGGCACATATATTATACCGTACTTCCGACATAGGTACTAGCTAAAAGCCCAGACACGTGTTTCGCCGATGTTTCTGCTGCTGCGTGACGCAGCAACGAGGGGTTCGGCTCCTCAGTGGGTCCCCAGCGTTCTCTATGCGGTTTCTGGTATATGGACTCCAGAGAATAATCAAAGGAAATAATTTCTGAAATAACTAAGTGCAGGACATGGAGTCAGATGATTCGGACATGACTTTTTTAGGGTGAGACCCGAAATTTCAATGAACATTTGGGTCGAAGAAAATCAACCACTGTGGAATAACCACGTAATGCCCATTCTACAAAACAATTAGTACTACAAGTAGTATGAATCGTATATGGCACATATATTATACCGTACTTCCGACATAGGTACTAGCTAAAAGCCCAGACACGTGTTTCGCCGATGTTTCTGCTGCTGCGTGACGCAGCAACGAGGTTCGGCTCCTCAGTGGGGTCCCCAGCGTTCTCTATGCGGTTTCTGGTATATGGACTCCAGAGAATAATCAAGGAAATAATTTCTGTAAATTATTAAGTGCAGGACATGGAGTCAGATGATTCGGACATGACTTTTTAGGGTCAGACCCGAAATTTCAATGAACATTTGGGTCGAAGACAATCAACCACTGTGGAATAACCACGTAATGCCCATTCTACAAACAAGTAGTACTACAAGTAGTATGAATCGTATATGGCACATATATTATACCGTACTTCCGACATAGGTACTAGCTAAAAAGCCCAGACACGTGTTTCGCCGATGTTTCTGCTGCTGCGTGACGCAGCAACGAGGGGTTCGGCTCCTCAGGGGTTCCCCCAGCGTTTTCTATGCGGTTTCTGGTATATGGACTCCAGAGAATAATCAAGGAAATAATTTCTGAAATTATTAAGTGCAGGACATGGAGTCAGATGATTCGGACATGACTTTTAGGCTCAGACCCGAAATTTCAATGAACATTTGGGTCGAAAGACAATCAACCACTGTGGAATAACCACGTAATGCCCATTCTACAAACAAGTAGTACTACAAGTAGTATGAATCGTATATGGCACAAATATTATACCGTACTTCCGACATAGGTACTAGCTAAAGCCAGACACGGTTTTCGCCGATGTTTCTGCTGCTGCGTGATGCAGCAACGAGGAATTCGGCTCCTCAGTGGGTCCCTCAGCGTTCTCTATGCGGTTTCGGGTATATGGACTCAAGAGAATAATAAAGAAATAATTTCTGAAATTACTAAGTGCAGGACATGTAGTCCGATGATTCGAACATGACTTTTTTAGAGTCAGACCCGAAATTTCAATGAACATTTGGGTCGAAGACAATCAACCACTGCTGAATAACCACGTAATGCCCATTCTACAAACAAGTAGTACTACAAGTAGTATGAATCGTTTATGGCACATATATTATACCGTACTTCCGACATAGATACTAGCATAAACCACAAACACAGTTTTTCGATGTTTCTGCTGCTGCGTGACGCAGCAACGAGGGGTTCGGCTCCTCAGTGGGTCCCCAGCGTTCTCTATGCGGTTTCTGGTATATGGACTCCAGAGAATAATCAAAGGAAATAATTTCTGAAATTATTAAGTGCAGGACATGGAGTCAGATGATTCGGACATGACTTTTTAGGGTCAGACCCGAAATTTCAATGAACATTTGGGTCGAAGACAATCAACCACTGTGGAATAACCACGTAATGCCCATTCTACAAACAAGTAGTACTACAAGTAGTATGAATAATTTATGGCACATATATTATACCGTACTTCCGAAATAGGTTCTAGCTAAAAGCCCAGACACGTGTTTCGCCGATGTTTCTGCTGCTGCGTCACGCTGCAACGAGGGGTTCGGCTCCGCAGTGGGTCCCCCAGCGTTTTCAATGCGGTTTCTGGAATATGGGCTCAAGAGAATAATAAAGGAAATAATTTCTGAAATAACTAAGTGCAGAACATGGAGTCTGATGATTCGAACATGACTTTTTTAGAGTGTGACCCGAAATTTCAATGAAAATTTGGGTCGAAGAAAATCAACCACTGTGGAATAACCACGTATTGCCCATTCTGCAAAAAAGTAGTACTACAAGTAGTATGAATCGTATATGGCACATATATTATACCGTACTTCCGACATAGGTACTAGCTAAAAGCCCAGACACGTGTTTCGCCGATGTTTCTGCTGCTGCGTGACGCAGCAACGAGGGGTTTCGGCTCCTCAGTGGGTCCCCCAGCGTTCTCTATGCGGTTTCTGGTATATGGACTCCAGAGAATATTCAAGGAAATAATTTCTGAAATTATTAAGTGCAGGACATGGAGTCAGATGATTCGGACATGACTTTTTTAGGGTCAGACCCGAAATTTCAATGAACAATTGGGTCGAAGACAATCAACCACTGTGGAATAACCACGTAATGCCCATTCTACAAACAAGTAGTACTACAAGTAGTATGAATCGTATATGGCACATATATTATACCATACTTCCGACATAGGTACTAGCTAAAAGCCCAGACACGTGTTTCGCCGATGTTTCTGCTGCTGCGTGACGCAGCAACGAGGGGTTCGGCTCCTCAGTGGGTCCCCAGCGTTCTCTATGCGGTTTTTGGTATATGGACTCCAGAGAATAATCAAGGAAATAATTTCTGAAATTATTGAGTGCAGGACATGGAGTCAGATGATTTGGACATGACGTTTTTAGGGGTCAGACCCGAATTTTTAATGAACCTTTGTGTCGATGAAAATCAACCACTGTGGAATAACCACGTATTGCCCATTCTACAAAAAAGTAGTACTGCAAGTAGTATGAATCGTATATGGCACATATATTATACCGTACTTCTAACATAGATACTAGCTTTAAGCCCAGGTCTGTGTTTCGCCGAGGTTTCTGGTGCTGCAAGACGCAGCAACGAGGGGTTCGGCTTCTCAGTGGGTCCCCAGCTTTCTCTATGCGGTTTTTGGTATATGGACTCCAGAGAATAATCAAGGAAATAATTTCTGAAATTATTAAGTGCAGGACATGGCGTCAGATGATTTGGACATGACGTTTTAGGGTCAGACCCGAAATTTCAATGAACATTTGGGTCGAAGACAATCAACCACAATGGAATAACCTGATATTGCCCATTCTAAAAACAAGTAGTATTACAAGTAGTACGAATCGTATATGGTACATATATTATACCGTACTTCTGACATAGGTTCTAGCTAAAAGCCCAGACACGTGTTTCGCCGATGTTTTTGCTGCTGCGTGACGCAGCAACGAGGGTTTCGGCTCCTCAGTGGGTCCCCCAGCGTTCTCTATGCGGTTTTTGGTATAGGGACTCTAGAGAATAATCAAGGAAATAATTTCTGAAATATTTAAATTCAGGACATGTAGTCAGATGAATTATTTTAGGGTAAGAACCGAAATTTCAATGAACATTTGGGTCGAGGACAATCAACCACTGTGGAATTACCACGTAATGCCCATTCAACCCTGGGGATCCACTGAGGAGCAGCAGCAGAAACATCGGCAAAATATTTCTGGGCTTTTGGCTACTACCTATGTTGGAACTACGGTATAATATATGTGCCATATATATATATATATATATATATATACATATATATATATATATATATATATATATACGGATTTCGGTCGGGATGTCGCCAGGAGCTTCCGTCGCCGCCTATTTAGAACCCTTATCAATGAATGCCACATTCGTCTCCAAAAATACGGCAGGGAAATCGAGCGGGAGAAAGCAGAATGTGCATCACACCTGGAGAGGACAACACTGGAAAACTTAGAGCCCTGGATCACGAATAAGATGATTGAGGTCCGAGACAAGAAAAAGGCCCAACTACTGAACAAAATATGTAGCTTTAAACAAGCACAGGCACACGTACCTGAACAATTATCCGTCCATAATCTGTCGTCTGAACAACTAACAGCTGATCAGATTAAAGAACTTCAGCACGAATCCGGCTTCAACACAGGAGACGCACATACAGTGGATTTTATTGCCTCACTGGAAGCGACACTCTCAAAGACTCAGACCACAGAAGACGCCAAGAACTCGATCTGCCAGCAAATTGCCTCCCTCATCATATCCCTCAGGCCACGCCGAACTATCCCTCCAGCCGAGGTAAAGGCCATTAGGGAATTAAAGATGGACGAAGAAATTGTTATTGTTCCAGCGGACAAAGGACGGGCAACTGTAATCTTGGACAAGTCAGAATACGTGGCAAAAGCTCAGGAGCTACTAAACGACAGTCAGTCATATAAGGTCGTCGAATCTGACCCTATGAAAACACTGGTAGGAAAAATCAATTAGAGTCTGAATCTAATGAGAAGCCAAAAGGCAATATCCGAAAACGATTGGAGACAAATGAAACCACAGGATGCCGCCTTAGCGCGGTTCTACGGTTTGCCAAAAATCCACAAGCCAAATGTTCCCCTATGGCCCATCGTGGCGCTGAAAGGCACGCCTAACTACGGACTGGCTAAATGGCTCGCTAAGCATTTGAAGAAGCTGGTAGAGGGCTCAGAACACACAGCCGTATCCTCAACGCACTTCCTAGAAAAAACTCCGAGGCATCACAATCGCCCCCGACGAGATAATGGTGTCCTTTGACGTCGTCTCCTTATTCACATCCATCCCAAAAGAATTGGCCATGAGAGTCATCGATGATCTTCTGGACAGAAGGTACAACGATGAAGATAAACTTTTTAAAAGGGAACACGCAATGGAGTTACTGGACTATTGCCTTCGCACGTACTTCACGTTTAACGACTATGTTTATGAGCAAATCCAGAGAATCCCGATGGGATCACCGATCTCCGGCTACCTTGCGGAGGCCATCCTGCAAGAACTGGAAACTTTGGTCTTCCAGATCTACAAGCCGAAATTCTGGATGCGCTACGTGGACGACACCTTTGTTATCATACACCGAGAAGCCAAAGAGAACTTCAAAATGGATCTGAACTCGATTTTCCCACAAATTCAATTCACAATGGAGGACGAAGAGGATGGAATGCTCCCTGTTCTCGATGTTCAGATATCAAGGCAGGAGGACGGAACCATAAAGACTGGCGTGTTTCGAAAAGCGACAAACATGGAGAAAATTCTTCACTACAACAGCAATCACCCCCTGTCGCATAAACGCAGTTGCGTCTGATCGCTTTTTCGCCGCATCCAGACACACTGCAGCACAAAGGCTGAGAAGCTGCGAGAACGTAAAACCCTATGGCACCTCTTCCTCGCCAGTGGATATCCACGCAGCTTCGTAAACAAATGCTTATACCAAAGGCATACAAAGACCGAAGGTGAGCCTAAACAAAGACCTGAAACCTTCCATGTCTTGCCATATGTGTGGAACGTCTCAGAAGCCACTGAGCGCGTGTTAAGACCGCTAAACCTGGGCGTTGGACACCGACCGGAGGCCACCATCCGTCGATTAGTCATGCAACCAAAGAGCCGACTACCACCCGCAGACACCTCAGGCGTTATTTACCGTGTCAACTGTCTATACTGCCCGGCCAACTTACTGCGGCATGACCAAAAAACGACTGAGTACGCGCATGCACGAGCACACTTTGACCGTAAGGCGAAAGGATATTCGATCACACGTCGCCATGCATAGTTTAGAAAACAACCACCGGTTCGATTTTGACGGGGCTCAAGTGCTCGGCCGAGCCGAAAACAGACTGGAGAGGGAAGTCATCGAAGCTTGGCAGTCAGACGCCAACTCTATCAACCGCAGCAGTGATCTACCAGTGAGGCCGTCTAGCACCATTGGCGCACGAGAGGAGGACCAATGAGAAACGAGGTGGCTAGACCTATCGCAAGTGAGAACGAAAGACCTTTTAAACCATGTAGTTTCCCCTATGCTCTATCTCCGATGATGCGCTCGAGTATAAGTGTGAAACGTCAGACAATTATATCTTCTACCCCAGAGATTGCCTTATCTTCTCCTTCCATTTCAACACCTGGGATCCATATTTTCTCCTATATCCATATATATATATATATATATATATATATATATATATATATATATATATATATATATATATATGAAATGGAACCGACAAAGACAAGGGAGACCGGAATGGCCATTTATGGCTTATAAACCGTCATCAGCCAGTCATACCCAATCCCAAGTGTGGCACACCTAGGATTCGAACCCGCGACCTTTGGTATTTGAGTCGAACGCTCTACCATTGACCGCCTGCGAGGGCTCTAGTCTGAGCTCCTGGACACAAAGGAACATACGTGTTCCTTAAGCAGATCGGTGAGCCCCACACTCTTATATATATATATAAATAAATAAATAAATATATATATATATATATATATATCACATTTGTCATCTCCCGATGAAGCTGACGAGGGGGCGATTTCATGTAACAAATTGTATTTGTACTGACGTTTCGAAAGCCTTATCGCTTCCATCATCAGAGTATCATGGTTGCTACTCCTGCTGGTCTTTATTAGTTAGTCTTGCCGCGTGCCTCTTAATATATCCACGTGAAATTTGACCTCCCCGAGGTTGAACGCCGGCGGGCTCGCATGACCTCTGTCCCCTTTGGAGCCGTCGTTGGTTAGGCACGGCAGCGTGCCTGTTGGCCTTCCCCACGTCAATCAGCGGACTGATCAGTCGTTGCTGCTCTTGTGAGTCGTTCTCCGTTTTGTGGGCGCATTGGTGAGGCAGTGTTTGACTTTGTTAAGGGACCTCCAGCCGCCACTCCACGTTTCCGTGGGCATGGGCTCTCCGTTCCGCGTGCTCTTTTGCCTTATTGGCCCTAGCCGAACTGATCCGAGTCTTGTACGAAGCGCCTGGTAGGCGGGATGTAATTATATAGTTCGGTTGACTGTGCCAGTCGATGGCCACCTCTCAAGCACCAGTCTGGCCATCTTCTCACTAACTAAGCCAATTACTCTCGTTTTCTCAAAGTCAAAATTGTGGTTCAGCTGTTGTGCCTGATCATAGACCAAAGTAAACGTGTCCTTGCAGTTGATTGCAAGTTGATGTTCATACAATCTTTTGCCCATCCCACCAACATACTTAGCCTCACAGTTTTGACATGGTATGCTGTAGACCACTGCTGATTATTCTGTCGTCGGTAGTGGTTTTTTGGGCCTCCATGTGCCAGGCTTCGATTGTTTCCCTGGTTACGCGGTCATTTCCTCGACACAGGATTTCAGAATTTTGGAAGGCGAACGTGTGCCCAGAGTTTGCACAGTGTTCCGCCACCAGGGACAATGGGTCCATTTTCCTCACTGCCCGCACGTGTTCGGTAACACGGGTCAGCAACCGCTTCCCCGTCTCTCCGACGTAATTAACTTCACAGGAGTTACATTGGATCCAGTAGATGATGTTGGACGTCTCACCTCGTGGAAGGGGTGTTTTCAGTCTCATAACTAGATTCCGAATGTTTGAATTCGGTCAATGGCGATTCCGATCCCCAGCGGTCTGAGAAGGCGGGAAACTGCCTCCGAGATGCCGTCAATGTATGACAGTGTACGCCAGACTGTTGGCTGTTCTGTTACCAGATTTGGTCTTGGTTTGGCCAGCCTGCTGCGCTCGATGAAGTTACGAGGGTATCCGTTGGCCATGAAAAGGCACTGAAGGTAGCGGAGTTCTGCCCTCTTGTCATCCGACTCGTTGCAGTGTTTCTACCCTTCTGTAGAGAGTTCGCACACAGCTGCGTTTGTGACACAACAGGTGCTTACCGTGGTAACTTAAGATTTGGCTTGTGCTGGTCGCCTTCCTATAAACCGTAGTTTTTACATGCCCGTTGGATTTTCAATGGACAATAGCGTCCAGGAATGGCAGTTGGTTGTTAATTTCGGCCTCCATTGTGAATTGGATGCCCGGGAAGACGGAATTCAGGACGCTATGGAATTCTTCGATCATTTCTCGTTTGATGATGACGGAGGTATCGTCAACGTATCGAGTCCAAAACGTTGGCCTGTAGTTTGCGAAAACCAGAGTCTCAAGCTTTTGGAGAACTGCCTCAGCAATGAAGCCCGAGAGCAGCGATCCCATTGGCGTCCCTCTGATCTACTTGAACATGTTCCCCTCGAAGGTGAAGTACGTTTCCTATCGGTTACAGAAAACTACACAGTGACCTCATTCCAACCTACAGAATTGCCAGAGGCTGCGAGTGTGCCCTAGAATTTGATGACTTCTTCGAATTGGCTGGGACGGACCATCGACGATGTCCTCGGTTCAAACTGCAGAAGTTGGTCCATAAAAACGTCCAACGGAACGCCTTTTCCAAGAGGGTTGTTGGAGCATGGAACGGACTCCATGACGAGTGGTCCTTTCAAAAACTGTTGAAACATTTACATTCAAACTAGATACTCATTTGCTTGGAAACTACGGTACATATAATGAAGATTGCGTCAGTAGCAGGTAGTTTACGGCAGGCTTACACATCTCCATGACCTTAAATTCATATTTGTCATCTTAAAGGTTGTAAACATTTATTCTGTTGCCATTTTTGGATGTGAATAGGGAGCTCAAGCGCGAAAGCCTAATTCCCTTTAAAAGTGACCATAATTGACTTACCTCATGCAAAGTGCCGAAATTATCGATAATTGCAAACCAGGCCTCACGTCTGCACAAAAGCCTTGAAATAATAACGAAACATCTCACGCGAATTTAAATTGAAGGAAATAGTGAAAGTAATATTACTTCGTTAATAAAAACCAACTTTTTTAAAAAAGGAGTCATATTGCGAAAACGTGCGAACTCGCTGTAACTGTGAATGATAAATCTAAATCGACTTTTCAGTGGAAATCACAAACCCAAAAGAGTTCAGGATTATTGCAGTTGCCCCTGAAACATTCCTCACGTAGGGGATCGCAAGCCAAAACTTCGGGTTGTCACCGTTAAGCCGGTCATGGAGAGACTTTCGTCGGAGGCGACAGCAAGAATCCTGAACCCTTTTGGGATTTGGGTGGCCCATAAAACGGACTCGACCCTCCGGCAACAGATAATCAGACCCAAAGACAGGCTACCGGCAATTGAACAATCAGCAGTGGTCTACAGAACACCATGCCCACATTGCAGCGTGAGATATGATGGTGAAACGGGTAAACGCATCTGCATAAGATTGTATGAGTACCAGCTTGCAGTCAACCACGAGGACAGAATGTCACTGGCATATGGTCACATAAAACAGGAAGAGCACATTTTCAATTTTGGCGTCACAAAAGTTATCGGCCGAGTCAATAACAAGATGGCCAAACTGGTGCTCGAAAGCTAGTCCTTGGTTGGCACAATCACTAGAACTATTTGATCTAAATCCAGCCTACCGGGTCCTTCGTACAAGGCTTCAGTCCGTCCAGACGGGGCAAGCAGCACGAGCGAACAAAATCACGGCGTCGCCAACAATTGTCACAGTCGCAACCGGGGGAAGGAGCCTGCCGGAGGTCAAACAACCGACGTGAGACATCTACCCGCCGGCGAGCACAAACAACCGCACATGACAGCATCCGGAGCGACAGCTGATGAGGGGAGGGCCTTAAGCAGCCGTTGCTGTGCCCACAACGGGTGTGCCACACTTGGGATTGGGTATGACTGGCTGATGACGGCTAATAAGCCAGAAATGGCCATTCCGGTCTCCCTTGTCTTTGTCGGTTCTCCATTATAAACATATATATATATATATATATATATATATATATATATATATATATATATATATATATATATTAATGGCAAAGACGTTATACCGTACTTCCGACATAGATACTAGCTAAAAGCCCAGACACGTGTTTCGCCGATGTTTCTGCTGCTGCGTGACACAGCAACGAGGGGTTCGGCTCCTCAGTGGGTCCCCCAGCGTTCTCTATGCGGTTGCTGGTATATGGGGTCCAGAGAATAATTAAGGAAATAATTTCTGAAATTATTAAGTGCAGGACCTGGAGTCAGGTGATTCGGATATGACTTTTTTAGAGTCAGACCCGACATTTCAATGAACATTTGGGTCGAAGACAATCAACCACTGTGGAATAACAACGTAATGCCCATTTTACAAACAAGTAGTACTACAAGTAGTATGAATATTATATGGCAAAGACGTTATACCGTACTTCCGACATATATATATATATATATATATATATATATATATATGATAGTGTGTGGCTCACCGATCTGCTTGATGACTGCTAATAAGCCAGAAATGGCCATTCCGGTCTCCCTTGTCTTTGTCGGTTCCATTCCATCATATGCTACACGTCGCTATGCGACCGCCTGCGAGGGCTCTAGTCTGAGTTCCAGGGCACAATGGAACATGCATGTTCCTTAAGCAGATCGGTGAGCCCCACACTATCATATATATATATATATATAATCGTGTTTTACTAGTGAATTTTCAAGTTGGTCACAGCAACCCGTGGTCACACGAAATGAACAGAGGGGGCATCCACGTTGCTTCCTCCCGCGTTGGAAGGCGGATGGTGTTGGTCAGCAGGAAACGGTGTTCCGCAAACGTGCGCAGAAGAAGGAGGCCGTTATCGTTACAGCTACCGAGACCGTGGGGACCCAGCACTCCCTATCAGGCAGCATGGTCCATCCTGACGCGGGCATTGAAGTCACCAAGGACAATTAACTTGTCCACCTTCGGCATATTCGCCAGCAGGGCGTGCAGGTCATCGTAGAATTTGTCCTCCGCCGCATCAGAGCTCGTCATTGAGGGAGCGTAGGCGCTGATGATGGTGGCGTACTGGTCTCCCCGAAGAGGCAGGCGGAGGCTCATCAGGCGATCATTGATACCCTGTGGCAGACAAGGCAGACGTCCCACGATGTCGCTCCGGATGGCAAAGGCAACACCAGCGTCGCGTCGCTCTGCCTTTGGCCGGTCGCTTCAGAAGAAGGTGTAGCCGGCACCCACCTCCTCCAGCTGACCCTGCTCAGAGAATCGGGTCTCGCAGAGAGCAGCAATGTCCACCTTGTAGCGCGCCAGTTCCCGAGCGACCAGCGCCGTCCTCCGTTCCGGCCGGTTGCTCCTAGGATTGTCTAAAAGGGAATGAACATTCCAGGCTGCTAGTGTGAGTGGACTCACCCGAGCAGCCTGGAGGGTATGGCGAGGGGGATGGGGACGGTGGGTATTGTTGTTTGTTTGAGGTTTACGACCACGTATTTTAAGATCTGCGAGCCGCGGCCGGCTGCAGAAGACGTGATACCCAGAATTCGTTTAGGGCACCTTTAATAGGCCCTTCCTCCGCGAGGAGGCAAGCAGTGCTGTCCCTAAATAGGGCTGCTCGGACATCCCAGACGGCTGCCGAACTCCACTATGGGTTACGGGACGAACGACCAAAGTTAGCCTGGGCAGCCTTCGGGGTTGCTGTCGCCCCCACCGTAGGACTTTTTGAGAGGCGGGAGGTGGGAAGTTTGGGAGTCAGACATACCGAGTGTGGAGGCACACACAACACCGGAGACCCTCACCTGGTTTAGCCCGCCGGTCGTGACGGTTGCCCGGGGTGTGGCCGATGGGAAAAACCCAACTTCGAGGAGCCACGGGTGAGAGTTGGGTACCAGTTAGAGGCGGCCACAGGAGCATTCACCACCTGTACGAGACAAATGGAGCGACCAAATGCTATCCGTGTGGTGCTACCCCTAACTAGTACCCCTACACCCCACACACACACGACATTTTGCCCGTCGTAGTCCAACGATGTCCACCGTATGCTCCATGGGAAAGTGGAGCAGGGGCGGTGACTTGCGCGTGATTTAGTTTAAAGTGATAGTAGACTTGCGCTGCATCTACCGCACTCTCTCCTCCTCCCCCACTTGAGCCCGGGTGTCAAGACATAGTCAAGAAGACCGGAGGCGGGAGAGGACGCAGGTGGCTGGCGCGGCCGGGTTCCCTAAGTCCTAGCCGCCCCTAGGCGTGCCACCACACCTCCCATGTTCAGCATTTGTTACGGGAGCGCAACCTGAATAACGACTGCCGTGCCCTAATTTGGCCCCCATGTTGGTCCAACGCATCTACCACGTGGCCCGTTTAGGGGGCACACGGCACTTCAACCGTCGATTTCGTCAAGGTCCACCGTATGCTCCACACCAGGTGGTGCAGGGACGGTGACTTGCGCGTGAATTAGTTTAAAGTGATAGTAGCCTTGCGCTGCAGCTACCGCACTCTCTCCTCCTCCCCCACCTGCGCCCGGTGTCAAGGCAGAGTCAAGAAGACCGGAGATGGGAGAGGGCGCAGGAGGCTGGCGCGGCCGGAGTCGCCCCTGGGCGTGCCACCACACCTGGCTCGGATCCCACGAAGTGGGAGTGCCATAAAGGCCACGTTAAGAAGGAGCCATTGCAACCTGACTCTCAGTCCGCCAGTCAGCCACTCCACACAAAACACACATTGGGCTGACCACGCGGTCCGAGTTATCCCGTCAGTTGGCAAACTTCCAAGCCAGGGCTTTAAGCACACCATGATAGTTTTAAGCGCGTCAGATTGTTTATAGTGAGGAAAATACGCTGAGCTCTCGACCTCACTCTCTTCCCCAACCATACAATCAGACCACTGTCCGAGCCGGTCAGTTGTCTGATGCGGAAGCAAGCGATGCTGCTGGTGACCTCGTCTACGTGTACTACGTACACGACCTAGCCCCCCAAACACAAGCACCAGGATTTCACACAACAGGGGGTTGAACGGCTTACATCTCACATGTGTGAGATAGCCAGAGGTCACGTTAAGAAGGAGCCATCGCAGCCTGACTCTCAGACCACCAGTCAGCCACTCCACACAACACACATTGGACTAACTGTGAGGTCTGAGTGTAATGGTCAGTTGGCAACCTTCCAACCACGGCGGTTAACGTTACCGCGCCCTCTTCTCCTCCCCCACCTCAGCCCAGTCTCACGACACAGGCAAGAAAACCGGAGATGAGAGAAGTCGCAGGTGGCTGGCGCGGCCGGAGCCGCCCCTGGGCGTACCACCACACCTGGCTCGGATCCCACAGAGTGGGAGTGCCATAAAGACCACATTAAGAAGGAGCCATTGCAGCCTGACTCTCAGTCCGCCAGACAGCCACTCCACACAAAACACACATTGGGCTGACTACGCGGTCCGAGTTATCCCGTCAGTTGGCAACCTTCCAAGCCACAGCTTTTAGCGCACCGTGATAGTTTCAAGCGCGTCAGATTGTTTATAGTGAGGAACATGCACTGAGCTGTCGACCTCACTCTCTCCCCAACCCCCACCATCAGACACTGTCCGAGCCGGTCAGTTGCCTGATGTGGGAGTGGAAGCATTGGCTGACGGATCGGCGTACCCGTCTTCGCGCGCCACAGCACGACCTGGCCCCCATAACGCACACACCAGGATTCACAAACTCAGGGGATATGGAGCAGCCATCGCCGTCTGACTCCCAGTCCACTGGTCAGCCACTCGACACACACAGCACATACACTGAGCCGACGGCGTGGTCTGGTGGAAGCGTCAGATTGGCAGACTTCCCAGCCACGGTTTCTAGGAAACCGTGATATACTCTGGTAAATGGTGATTGTGAGGGTGTTGTCGATGTATTGGTGTAGGTAGTGTGTGCTGATGTAGCTTAGCTTCCGGTGGTTTACCGGAGGTTTTCGTGGAGGCGCATGTGTACTAATAGGCCCATGCGGTGTGTAAATGTGCGGGAGCAGTGAGGGCAGTGAAGGCTGGCGCGTAGACTGTATGTCGGAGCACCAGGCACTGGTTCACCAGCCTCCGTGCGATGGATTCGCAGGTGACTGACCAGGCCGATGCGTGAGTTGAAGTTGCGGGCGCAGTGTGGGCAGGAGAAATCGGTAGAGGCTGGTGGGATGTCATTAATGGTAGTGGGGGTGTCAGGAGCGCTAAGAATGGCAGGAGCGGAGGGTGTGCATGATGTATCGGTGTTGTCGGCATTGTGGTGTATTCCGCTGTCATGGATGCGCATGTGACCGAATAGGCCCATGCGATGAGTGAATGCGCGAGGACAGTGAGGGCAGTGGAGGCGACAATCTCTGCTGTGTGATGGTGTTCCAGGCACTGGCTCACCGGTCTCTGTACGATGTATTCGCAAGTGACCGGCCAGGCCGATGCGTGAGGTGAATGTTCGGTCGCATTAAGTACAGCTTAGGAGAGATTACCCATCGCTGATGGTGGTGGTGGTAGTGAAGGCGGTGGTGGTTGCGGTCGTGGGGGTAGCAGGCGATGAGTAGATGGATGTGGTCTCTATGATGGTGGGAGTAATGGAATTGATGCAAGGAGTGAGGGAGGGGGAGTCAGAATGAGGGTTGGCAGAATTTGACGTAGAAATTGGAATTGTCGGATTGTTGGTGCATTGCGTCCGAAGATGTCCAACCAGGCCGATTCGCGCGCGGAATATGCGTTGACAGTGTGGGGCATGTTGGCAGGGCCTAGACATCGTCGATGTTGGTCCGGGGCGCTGGTGACTTTCGTGCCGCTCTTTTGGCCTTGGCGGCGGCGATCCGGTTGGCCTCATAGATTGCTGAACCAGTCTTCACTGATCTTCTCCATGCCGGTCTATCCTATGCGAGGTCCTCCCAGGTCGCCGAGTTGATTTGCAGTTGCTTCAGCGATTTCTTCAAAGTGTCCTTGTAGCGTCGTTTTTGACCTCCCTGCCGGCGAGAACCCATAGCGACATCTCCGTAGAAAAGTCGTTTTGGTAGTCGCTCGTCGTCCATTCTTACCAGGTGGCCGCTCCATCGCAGTTGCACTTGCCTCAGCATGGCATGGATGCTGAGGATTCCGGTCCGCTCTAGGACTTTCATGTCCGGGATCCTGTCTTGCCATCTCAGCTTCCGTATTCTGCGGAGGCAGATGAGATGAAAGTGATTCAGCTTCCTGGCTTGGTTCGAGTAGACGGTCCAGGTTTACGCTCCGTAAAGGAGTGTCGACAAGACGACGGCCTTGTACATCTTCAGTTTGGTGTTCAGGTGAATACCGTGGCGATTCCACACGGAGGCCTGCAGCCGGCCGAAGGCCTGACTAGCTTTGGAGATCCGTTGGGCAACCTCATCATCGATTCTCGTGTTGCGCGACATCGTGCTTCCTAGATAAGCGAAGGTTTCCACGATTTTGAGTTGAGCACCGTTGACATTGATTCGAGGAGCATTGTATTCCGCGCTGGGTGGTGGCTGGTGCATGACAACCGTTTTGGCTGTACTGATTGTTAATCCAAAATCGGCGCAGCCCTTGGCGAAGGCTCCATGCTCCTTTGCACGTCCTCCTCCGTCACGGTTTTAAGGGCACAGTCGTCCGCGAAGAGCAAGTCTTGGACTGTAGTCGTAGACACGCGCGTTGGAGCCTGCATACGCCGACTGTTGAGAAGGTGCCCGTCAGTTCTGTAGGCGATGCGGATACCAGGCTACTCATGACGGTAGGCGTCCATCAGCATAGCCGAGAACATGAGACTGAAGAGGGTGGGGGCCAGTACGCAGCCCTGTTTCACTCCGTTGGTCACTGCGAATGCTTCGGATACCGTCCCGTTGTCAGTGACACGCGCCGTCATCCCGTCATGAAGCTGACGCACCATGTGCGTGAACCGCTCAGGACAACCAAATTTCTGCATGACTTTCCACAGTCCGTCACGATTCACCGTGTCAAAGGCTTTCGTTAGATCCACGAAGGTAGTGTATAGGTGAGTTCGCATCTCCTGACACTTCTCTTGTAGTTGGCGGGCGGCAAAGAGCATATCGGTTGTTCCGCGGTGTCGGCAGATGCCACATTGGCTTTCTGGGAGCAGGCCCTGTTCTAGGTGACCGTTAAGACGATTGAGAAGGATACGGGCGAAGATCTTCCCGGCGATGTTGAGCAACGAGATGCCTCTATGATTATCACAGAGTTGCCGGTTCCCCTTCCGTTTGTAGAGATGGACGATGGTCGCGTCTTTGAAATCCTGAGGAACTTGTCCTTGGCGCCACATCTCCTGGAAGAGTGTTGTGAGTTCTGCCATCAGCCGGGGCCCACCGTGCTTGTAGACTTCCGGTGGGATTGCGTCGGATCCCGGTGCTTTACCGCTGGAAATCTGCTGCACGGCCTGGATGGTTTCTGGTAGGGAAGGCGGCAGATCCGGGTCATTGTTCGTGTCCACTTGAGGGAGCCGGTCGATGGCAGCAACGGAGATGGCTGATGAGCAATTAAGGACATTTCTGAAGTGCTCAGCCCAGCGCTTCAGAATTTGCGATTTCTCTGTCAGCAGTGTTGTACCGTCAGAGCTGAGCAGTGGTGCGGACCCCTTGATACACGGGCCGAAGATGACCTTGATGGCTTTGAAAAAGTTTTTCATTTCATTGCGGTCAACATACCCCTGAATTTCTTCAGCCTTTCGGATCATCCAGGCATCCTGCATCTCCCACAGCCGTTGTTGTACAAGGCATCTGAAAAAGGCTGCGTAGGTGGCGTCAGTCCGAAGGTCCCTGTAGGCTTTGTGTAGTCTATTCTTCTCCGCGAGTAAGTTGCTGATGTCGGCGTCATTGTCGTCAAACCAGTCCTGGTGTCGACGGTGTGCGCGTCCGTGTACATCGAGGGCGGTGGACTGGATGACATTTCGCAGTTGACACCATCGTGTCTCCACGGTAGCGTTATCATCTGGAGCATGCAGGTCCTCCAGTTTCTCGGTTATTTGGTTGCTGAAATCAAAACAGTGAGCAGGCAAATTTAATAAAAGAGTATTTAACTTACATGGCGGCCTCTTACCTTGGGGCCTTCTTCGGGGTTGCAGTCGGAGCCTCATCTGGGAGATGACGAGGCGGTGATCTGTCCAACCATCGCCATCGCGGATCACCTTGGTTACCAGCACGTCCTGTCGATCTCGCCTCCAGACGAGAACATAGTCCAGCAGATGCCAGCGCCGCGACCGAGGGTGCATCCACGTGGCCTTCTCCAGCGTCGGAAGGCGGAAGAGGGTGTTGGACAGCAGGAGACGGTGTTCCGCACACGTGCGCAGAAGAAGGAGGCCGTTATCGTTGCAGCTACCGAGACCGTGGGGACCCAGCACTTCCTGCCAGGCAGCGTGGTCCGTCCCGACGCGGGCATTGAAGTCACCAAGGACAATTAACTTGTCCTCTTTCGGCACAGTCGCCAGCAAGGCGTGCAGGTCCTCGTAGAATTTGTCCTTCGCCGCATCAGAGCTCGTCATTGGGGGAGCGTAGGCGCTGAGGATGGCGGCGAACTGGTCTCCGAAGAGGCAGGCGGAGGCTCATCAGGCGATCATTGATACCCTGTGGCAGACAGGGCAGACGTCCCACGGTGTCGTTACGGATGGCAAAGGCAACACCAGCGTCGCGTCGCTCTGCCATTGGCCAGCCGCTCCAGAAGAAAGTGTAGCCGGCCCCCACCTCCTCCAGCTGACCCTGCTCAGAGAATCGGGTCTCGCTGAGAGCAGCAATGTCCACCTTGTAGCGCGCCAGTTCCCGAGCGACTAGCGCCGTCCTCCGTTCCGGCCGGTTGCTCCTAGGATTGTCTAAAAGGGAACGAACATTCCAGGCTGCTAGTGTGAGTGGACTCACCCGAGCAGCCTGGAGAGTATGGCGAGGGGGATGGGGACGGTGGTTATTGTTGTTTGTTTGAGTTTTACGACCGCGTAGTTTGTGATCTGCGAGCCGCGGCCAGCTGCAGAAGACGTGAGACCCAGCACTTTTTAGGGCACATTTTCTAGATCCTTCCACCGCGAGGAGGCAAGCAGTGCTATCCCTAAATAGGGCTACTGGGACATCCCAGACGGCTGCCGAACTCCACTATGGGGCATAGATGTGTTTAAGTAGGAGAACGACCCGAGTTAGTCTGGGCCGCCTACGGGGTTGCTGTCGCCCCCACCGTAGGACTTTTTGAGAGGGGGGAGTTGGGAAGTTCGGGAGTCAGACATACCGGGTGTGGAGGCACACACAACACCGGAGACCCTCACCTGGTTTAGCCCGCCAGTCGTGACGGTTGCCCGGGGTGTGGCCGCTGGGAAGAACCCAACTTCGAGGAGCCACAGGTGAGAGTTGGGTACCAGTTAGAGGCGGCCACAGGAGCATTCACCACCTGTACGAAACAAATGGAGCGACCAAATGCTATCTGTGTGGTGCTACCCCTAACGAGTACCCCTACACCCCTAGGGGGCACACACACACACACACGACAGTTCGACCGTCGTAGTCCGACGATGTCCACCGTATGCTCCATGGGAAAGTGGAGCAGGGAGGGTGACTTGCGCGTGATTTAGTTTAAAGTGATAATAGACTTGCGCAGAAATCTACCGCACTCTCTCCTCCTCCCCCACCTAAGCCCGGTGTCAAGACAGAGTCAAGAAGACCGGAGGCGGGAGAAGACGCAGGTGGCTGCCGCGGCTGGGTCCCGTAAGCCCTAGCAGCCCCTAGGCGTGCCACCACACCTCCATGTTCTGCATTTGTTATGGAGCGCAACCCGAATAACGCCTGCCGTGCAGTAGTGTGGCCTCCGTGTTGGTTCAACGCATCTACCACGTGGCCCGTTTAGAGGGCACACACACGAGGTGTTTTAGAAAGCTCCAACTTTTGTTTGTAGGCTAACTTAAACAATAGCCCATAATTCTTTTGACTTGGAAGCATACATGATGCATTTGGTAGACTTGTACCTACAGCTCTGAGTTTTACGAAATTTACGTGGCCTACATTTATTAAGAGGCCCTATTTGTAATAAGTTTTCGAAAGACATAGTATAACTGTGGCAGTCCGTCCCCACATGCACCGCTCTTGGGTCTCAACAGCGGACACACACAAAACCAACAGCAACTGGCCTGAGGAGACCGCTAGCTGCATCTGTGTTCTGAGCCCCTTGTAAGCTCGTTGTCTCAGTAAAAGCCTGACTTCTGATTTGGGAAACCTTCGTGTTGTCGACCTCACGACTTTGACATAATTGTCCATAGGTCGGTGTCAGAAGACAATTGAAGAAACCAGTATCTTCGTATATTTTCTAAAACACATCAGGTATTTTACTGGCGGTATCGTAGTTTAGATTTCAGGAAGACTTGGACTAACGAATCTTACTTATTTCACAAAGTAGTATGTTATATTGCCAGAGCCTGCATTCGAAATTGGGGCTTATATAGCCAAATGTGCACTTGACCTAGTACATTTTCCTCAAACTAGTGCCAACCAGATCGGGTATGTGCAAATCAATAACTAGTTGGAAGTATAGAAGAGCACCTACAGCACCTACAGATGTCCCGTTAATCCCGGCTTGCATCTTCCGTTTTACTTGTAAAATGGATATTTCAATTACGACAGTGCCAGAGTCAAGTCCTGGCATGCATGAAGGTCCTGTCTTTAATCAGCGTTCTGAAGCTGCTTGGACCGGTGTTAATGGTGCCGCAAAGGATTATGTGCACTTGAAACAAGCCAGATTTAGTGAAGTAATATTTTCAAGACCACATGATTTTAATATCTGTTAATGACCCAATTTTCACTGATTGTAGTGGAGCTCAACGATTAGTGTGGTAAATGCGTCATTGGCACTGGGACCTACTGTTGTCAACAAAAGCCGCCTTATCTGGCGGCGAAATCTCCAAATCGTAG
Organism: Schistocephalus solidus; assembly: GCA_017591395.1. Classification (NCBI taxonomy): domain Eukaryota; kingdom Metazoa; phylum Platyhelminthes; class Cestoda; order Diphyllobothriidea; family Diphyllobothriidae; genus Schistocephalus; species Schistocephalus solidus. Next base: position 168,823 of record WEDG01003447.1, on the reverse strand, counting down.
ACAGTGAAATTACTGTCGAAGGAACTTTTGCTGTAAAGACCTCCCTCGCACACATCCTTGAAGCAATTTTGTGATGTACAGTGTGCACAGAATATCAACAAACAGCGAAGGGTTGGAGGCATGTTCCCATAGAAAATCTCACGAGATTGGGTTGCACTGCTGCTAGCGCATGTCATCGTCCTAAAAGCGGGATCAAATTGGGGTGGACGGGGCCATGGCCCAGCGCAAGTGTTCGTCGGCCTTTAATTGAACACAACTGATTAAAAATGCTGCACCTTTTGTAGGACGGAAAGAGGGGTACTTTCCTCGCCTAGATCCCCCGGTAGATACGATCGTGCAAGTAAGCTGCTTCCTTTTTTCTGCTTAAGAAAATGAGGGCAAAACGGGTTCGACCGCAGCGGCTGAAAAAGCTAAACAATTCGTGTACGCATGCCACACACGACCCTGGCCCCACAGCGTGCACCGAGCTTCTGTAAGGGCAGTCTGGATCTCATATCATATCATCGAATGTTACACACTTAGAGTCACTGAGCCTGGCTCACGTCTAAGAAGGCCTACCCACGCCCATGGATGGCGGCAGATATGGTCTCGCATGAGCTCGGCGTGGCCCGATTAACGCATACCATTATAGTCTGCCCCCGTTTTAGTCTAACACATCTACAGCGCGGTTGATTGTGGTGCCACACATACGACAGTTCGACCGTCGTAGTCCGACGATGTCCACCGTATGCTCCATGGGAAAGTGGAGCAGGGAGGGTGACTTGCGCGTGATTTAGTTTAAAGTGATAATAGACTTGCGCAGAAATCTACCGCACTCTCTCCTCCTCCCCCACCTAAGCCCGGTGTCAAGACAGAGTCAAGAAGACCGGAGGCGGGAGAAGACGCAGGTGGCTGCCGCGGCTGGGTCCCGTAAGCCCTAGCAGCCCCTAGGCGTGCCACCACACCTCCATGTTCTGCATTTGTTATGGGAGCGCAACCCGAATAACGCCTGCCGTGCAGTAGTGTGGCCTCCGTGTTGGTTCAACGCATCTACCACGTGGCCCGTTTAGAGGGCACACACACGAGGTGTTTTAGAAAGCTCCAACTTTTGTTTGTAGGCTAACTTAAACAATAGCCCATAATTCTTTGACTTGGAAGCATACATGATGCATTTGGTAGACTTGTACCTACAGCTCTGAGTTTTACGAAATTTACGTGGCCTACATTTATTAAGAGGCCCTATTTGTAATAAGTTTTCGAAAGACATAGTATAACTGTGGCAGTCCGTCCCCACATGCACCGCTCTTGGGTCTCAACAGCGGACACACACAAAACCAACAGCAACTGGCCTGAGGAGACCGCTAGCTGCATCTGTGTTCTGAGCCCCTTGTAAGCTCGTTGTCTCAGTAAAAGCCTGACTTCTGATTGGGAAACCTTCGTGTTGTCGACCTCACGACTTTGACATAATTGTCCATAGGTCGGTGTCAGAAGACAATTGAAGAAACCAGTATCTTCGTATATTTTCTAAAACACATCAGGTATTTTACTGGCGGTATCGTAGTTTAGATTTCAGGAAGACTTGGACTAACGAATCTTACTTATTTCACAAAGTAGTATGTTATATTGCCAGAGCCTGCATTCGAAATTGGGGCTTATATAGCCAAATGTGCACTTGACCTAGTACATTTTCCTCAAACTAGTGCCAACCAGATCGGGTATGTGCAAATCAATAACTAGTTGGAAGTATAGAAGAGCACCTACAGCACCTACAGATGTCCCGTTAATCCCGGCTTGCATCTTCCGTTTTACTTGTAAAATGGATATTTCAATTACGACAGTGCCAGAGTCAAGTCCTGGCATGCATGAAGGTCCTGTCTTTAATCAGCGTTCTGAAGCTGCTTGGACCGGTGTTACTGGTGCCGCAAAGGATTATGTGCACTTGAAACAAGCCAGATTTAGTGAAGTCATATTTTCAAGACCACATGATTTTAATATCTGTTAATGACCCAATTTTCACTGATTGTAGTGGAGCTCAACGATTAGTGTGGTAAATGCGTCATTGGCACTGGGACCTACTGTTGTCAACAAAAGCCGCCTTATCTGGCGGCGAAATCTCCAAATCGTAGACAGTGAAATTACTGTCGAAGGAACTTTTGCTGTAAAGACCTCCCTCGCACACATCCTTGAAGCAATTTTGTGATGTACAGTGTGCACAGAATATCAACAAACAGCGAAGGGTTGGAGGCATGTTCCCATAGAAAATCTCACGAGATTGGGTTGCACTGCTGCTAGCGCATGTCATCGTCCTAAAAGCGGGATCAAATTGGGGTGGACGGGGCCATGGCCCAGCGCAAGTGTTCGTCGGCCTTTAATTGAACACAACTGATTAAAAATGCTGCACCTTTTGTAGGACGGAAAGAGGGGTACTTTCCTCGCCTAGATCCCCCGGTAGATACGATCGTGCAAGTAAGCTGCTTCCTTTTTTCTGCTTAAGAAAATGAGGGCAAAACGGGTTCGACCGCAGCGGCTGAAAAAGCTAAACAATTCGTGTACGCATGCCACACACGACCCTGGCCCCACAGCGTGCACCGAGCTTCTGTAAGAGCAGTCTGGATCTCATATCATATCATCGAATGTTACACACTTAGAGTCACTGAGCCTGGCTCACGTCTAAGAAGGCCTACCCACGCCCATGGATGGCGGCAGATATGGTCTCGCATGAGCTCGGCGTGGCCCGATTAACGCATACCATTATAGTCTGCCCCCGTTTTAGTCTAACACATCTACAGCGCGGTTGATTGTGGTGCCACACATACCACAGTTCGACCGTCGTAGTCCGACGATGTCCACCGTATGCTCCATGGGAAAGTGGAGCAGGGGCGGTGACTTGCGCGTGATTTAGTTTAAAGTGATAGTAGACTTGCGCTGCATCTACCGCACTCTCTCCTCCTCCCCCAACTGAGCCCGGTGTCAAGACAGAGTCAAGAAGAACGGAAGCAGGAGAGGACGCAGGTGGCTGGCGCGGCTGGATCCCCTAAGTACTAGCCACCCCTAGGCGTGCCACCACACCTCCATGTTCGACATTTGTTATGGGAGCGCAACCTAATAACGCCTGCCGTGCCCTAATGTGGCCCCGTGTTGGTCCAACGCATCTACCACGTGGCCCGTTTAGGGGGCACACATACACACACGAATAAAACGCCCTGTTCAATCGATTATCCTAAGGTAACAAGTGACTATTCAAGTTTGCTTTGGTCTCTGGCTTTCCCGTCGCTAAAACTACTTCCACAAAAAGAGAAGAAAAAGCGCCAAGACCGACTGAAATGTTAGAATTTCGGATAGCACGTTTCAAGTACGGTAACACGTGTCACCCCTATCCCGTATGAGAGAGAGAGCTACGCTTTATTTTGAAAGTTAATTCCAAAACTTTTCGCAAAAAATGTCCTCCATTCACTGTGGATAAGGTTGGGCATACAAACCACACAACACCCGAAGATCACAAACGAATGACCGAACGATGCTTATATTGACATCATGAAGAATCGTTCTTGAATGCGTCTCAAAATATCGACCAAATTGGACTTCTTTAAAAACAGTGCCAGCATTGGGCGCTGATGACCTTATTTTCGTCGTTGGAATAAACAAATAGGATTACAATTCGGTATATAATGGGTGAAATAGGCCAACCGACGTACTTATAAGAGGATTCACATGCGAATGGAGAGCAGAAAAGATGTGGACTGAATTTCAAAAGCCCACACAATGCGGTATCCTGGACGGCAGTGATTATTAACACGAAGTATGTCAGAAGTCCGTCAGTCCTGCTGATCGGAAGAACATCCAGAAAAGGGAGCAATTCCGACTGTCCTTCTTCCAGTACAACTGGAAAATAGGTTTCTTCAGGTGCGATCGTGAATCGTTATGTTACATCAACAGTATCATTTTTGACTCCCATCTAAGAAAAAACTCCACTCAGTGATCTATCTCATGAAAAGTTAACCAGGGTTGTAGTATGGCTGACAGAAAATGCGTTCCAAATGGGTCGATCCGCAAGCAACTTGAGGAGGGGCTTATGACTGGAGCTCCAGAGCCGACAATAATCTAGATAGACTACTAGACGCCTCTTCCATGTCACTTAAAAATTGTGCAAGGATGACTAATATGACCCCCTAAACAGGGCATGAGAACAGGAACCACCCGGAAGACAGGTGAAGTTGCACCAAATTTCAGGGAAATTAAGGTTAAATTTAAGGAAAAGAGAAACTTTAGGGTAAGTTAGGGTTAGTATTACTTGTAGTGCTGGGGTTTACGATAGGTTTATAGTTAAAATTATGGCTACAAAATTTAGGTTTACGTTAGCGCTATTTTTAAGGTTAAGAGACGGGAACATGTACCCATCCTGGGATTATTCGTAGGGCCATCTTGGGCGGACGCTCCTATTCCCAAGCCCTGTTTAGGGGTCCATATAAGAAATTTTTACCAAAAAACCCTAAATGTAATCGATACCATGGACCAGCCATCAAAGTGATAGAGCCTTTGCAGAACTGCTTAATAACCTAGCTCTTCAAACACGGGCCCTGTAATAAGTCTGATTCAGTCCGAAACGGTCCTTACAGTCTACCTGGTGGTTATCAGTAAAATCGTTCTATCCTGTAACTTATGTTTGGATCGTACAGCCGACCGGCGACAGTTGGCTCACAACGATCAGAATAACGCACCAATGATTTGTGAGGGAGCGAAACTTCTGCTGAATCTACGTCGCTTTCTCCTGCCACACTCGTCATCTTGCAAGAGAAAATAAAGAGAAGTGAAGATGGGTGCAGATGCAGTGGCCGAAGAGATCAAGTTCACGCTTACGCAGACCACACACGACAGTGCAACCGTCGGTTTCGACTATGTCCACCGTATGCTCCACAGCATGGTGGTGCGGGACGGTGACTTGCGAGTGAATTAGTTTTGAGTGATTGTAGACTTGCGCTACAGCTACTGCACTCTGTCTCTTCCTTCAGCCGTATGTGCCCGGTATCGAAATACAGTCAAGAAGACCAGAAGCGAGGTCGGGCGCAGGTGGCTGGCGCTGCCGGAGACTCCCCTGACCGTGCCACCACGTCTGAATCAGATCTCAAATAATGTCATAATGGCAAGTGGCTGGTGCGGCATGAGCTTGCACCTACATGTTCCACCACACCTCCCATGTTCGACATTTTCTATGTGAGCACAATCGAATGATGCCTGCGATGACCTGAAATGGCCTTCGTGTTGTTCTACCACACAATCCGCTTAGGGGGAACACACACACATGCATCCAGATCATCATTAAAGATTCAGAATTTCACATAAATGACAGTTGTCGAAAGGAGTCATTGGAGCCTCAGGCCCAGGTCGAAGGAAAGTCGACACATCCTGTCAGTCAGCAATCGCCCAAGCCACGAATTTTTGCTCACCTACAGAGAGACCAACAAAGAACATCATGCATCAGGGGGGGGGGGGGGAGATCGAGTCGGATCCAGCTGACGTGGCGTAGAAACATTCATCCAACTAGTACCGCGATCTCGCCCGAACACCACTTCGATCTGACGCGGTTTAAGCGAAAGACGGGGTTAACTCCGCTGGCACTAGGCCTGTAGACACGTTCAGCAAAATCCGAAACAAGCAGACAATAAAAGTACTTACAAATTGATAATGTGCGGTATTAGACACTGCAGTGCAGGTGGGTGGGGGCAAACATCGGGCAAGAGAACAGGAGGGAACAAAATAACACGAAGATTGAAAGAGCGAGAAAGTATAGACCAACTCTTAGGTCTGCGTAATATGGTCGCCTAGGAGGCGTTTGGGGCAATAAAAAGCACGCTAAGAGGTACTGCAAACTAACAAGCACAAACTCGGAGAAAGGTAGGAGTGAACAAGAGGCTAGGGATACCTCGGACCTCGCTATCCGGTTGAGTAAAGGTGAATATGGTAGAAGAGGCCCAGAAGGTGGAAAAAGTAACTAAAAGTCATGTCTAGACAGAATGAGAGAGTCAACCTCATAGAACTGAAAAGATACTGGAAGTATGGCGACAAATTCAGCTAGCGACTAGGAGTGGAAAGAATCATGTGTAACCAGCTGAGCTAATAATTTCCCCCAGAAGAGTCGGTCAATCATAGGAAGGGATTAAGGGGATTGGAAGAGACCGAGGTACCCGTGCCGGTCAGAGGAAATTTGGGGTGCTGTCGTTCCACTGAAGATTGGTGGCGCAACGGATAGCTGTGCTTGGAGCGGCATAGCACCATAGGGCTGAGATGGAACCTAAAAGAGGAAATTAGAACAGAAGAAAGCGGAGTGGCGGACCGACAGAACAGTTCATTCGAAAAAGAGCGTTAGAAGAAGTCCAGTGCAAGCGTCAAAATGATAAGGAGTTCACGAATCGTAGTTAAGAAGACTAAGACTCCTGGGGAGCATGCTGAAAAATCAGACATGAGCACAACGCTAACACCTACCGCAGTTTCATCCTCGGCGACTTCGTGGAAAAGTTGTTGGCCAAAAAGGGGCATCACAATGTTTCTGATGATGGGTTACAACAAGAATACGAAGGGTCAGGCGGATAAAGCTCTCGTCCCGGCGACCGCGTCTATTTATCCTCAAAATTGACCACATTTTCGTCCGACCAGCCCTGGACATACCACTGCTGCCTGGCGGGTGAGGCAAGGAGGGGTGGAGCCTGTAAGCACTCACCCATCCCCAACCCAGCTGGTGAATTTCAAAGTTTTCACAACATCCTAAGAGCCCTAAAATAGAAGACAACCAACGAACAGGACCATTTGGTCCTAGGGACTGACAGTGAGGCCGGAATAGCTCTTGTATCATGCGGTCGCATCGGTACCTCTTTCCCTCTAGCCTCTCTAAATGCCAGTAGTCTGTCCGCACTTAATAGGCCACCGATGTTGGGACGGCTGACGTGGGGCACCCCTCTAATACGCGTCACGTGAGAGAACGGCGCTATTTAAGAATTTATGCATACTTGGCGCAGTCCGACTACTAATGCCTTCTGGTGTAGAAGAACACTGGCGCAACTTGTTTAAGGGCGGTCACAACAAAAGAACGGGCTTCGCTACTACTAAGTACGCTTTATATTATCGCTGCTGGTACTTACCATAACTGTGCTGGGCCAGGGATTAGTCGGTGCGGGGACCGGAGCAATTGGGGCTGACGAGAGTAGCTGTGATGATGGCCGTATGCCGCTAGCACTGGTCGGGGCTTGAACAGTTACCGGTCGACGTCCCGTGGACCAGTTAACGGAGGTGATGGGTGCACCTGCAGAGTTCCAACCGCCTATAGTAAGACTGCCGGCCAGTTCGGCCAGTCGGTTGTCTAGGTCCGAGACTGAGGACGGTGGACCGTTCCCATTGGTTGGGGGTTTGGCCGATGCCACTAGAGACATGTAGGCGAAAGGGAATAGAAAACAAGCCTATACGCACAACAGCATATGGCATATACAAATTATTCACCACTTTAACAAAAGAACTCAAGGTTCCAGGCACAGCGTCACCAGAGATCGGCACCCACTCCAGACAAAGTGCTAGTAATGAAGCACCGAAAATCGCTTGTACAATTTACGGGTGCTATTATGCTTTATGTAACCAAATTTAATTATTTTGCGGATAGTTCACTCGCACGCGACCATCGTCAGTTGGAACGTCATACCTCGACGATGGCCACCGTATGTTTCACAGAAGGGTGGTCGAGTGATTATGCCGGTTGACCTTCAGAGGTGAGGTCCGAGGTTCAAACACGACTATCAGCAGCAACGGATGTATGGGAGACTTGATACACTTTCTTCAGCAAGGACGAAAGAAGGACATCAAAGGCTAAGATAGGAAATTCATGTTTTGAGAGGTTCTCGCATACCCGTGATTGCACCCAAACTCCTCTCAGGCCACGGACTACGCGCTGAGACTACCTGTGTCCTTTTTCATGCAGAACCTGAAAAATCCTCGCGATGCTAGTGCAGCCTATGCCGACTGTTTTATTGATGACGGAGACGATGTACTGCAAAAAAAGATGGGGTTCACAACTATGCTCAAATACTTAGATTTTTCGCCAGTCTTTCACACTGCCCTGCATTCGCAACCGTACATGAAGACTAACCGGCAAACGCGAATATTTGTGGTAACGGGCCTACAGACACCTTCCAGAACTCGCGAAGACCACACGAGCAGCAGCAGTCGAGACAACGGTGTTCTTAATCTGCCCACTTGGCATCAACTTCGTTCCAAGCTAGTAGGAACTGCCAGCTGGAAGTCATTCACCCTGAGAGGTGCCCCTTCCTTACCAGAGTTGACGACAAAATTGAGCAAGTCATATATTTCATTCATCTGTGACAATGTATGCAGTAGGTCATCACAGCTTAACACCAGAATACCAATGCCGTCAGCGTACTCGAGGTTAGCCAGCCAGCGTCGTAGTTAAAATACGAAAACGTTTAAACTCGCATAGAGCATATGGTTCTGTGGGCTGATTCGCTCAAATTGCCCTCTAGGGCAGACTAATAACAAATAGAAACATTTCGCAAGCCAGATCAAAAATGGCTGGAATCATGTCCTAGTACAGGCTAAATTACGCTATAAGTGCGAACAACTTGAAATATAGATGCCCAGGAGGATGAAACGAACAATCTTTAGTGGGAATTCTGCTTAACAAACGATGATATCATGTGCGACTTTGGATGCTCCAGATCGTGGTTAACAAGACAGCAGAGTAGGATTTAATTATCAGGGATCGAGCCCAGAGCACCTTCGTTTTGGGTTTGGTATAGTGCTGACTAACGACGGCAAATAAGCCCGATGCAGCTACTGTGGTTCTTCTTGACCTTGACGGCAACAAGTCAGAAGGGAGTTTATGCTGGACAGAGAAGTGTTTTCCCCAGTCTCGCTGCTCCTAGTTTCAAACAACAGGAACGAAAAATGAAGCGTAAACTTGGGTTTCATTTTTCCACGCTTCTAAGCAGCACAACTTAGTATATTCACCCAGTCAGCCGACATGGCATTGCAGAAGAACTCGGATAGCTGCTTTCCTAGAAATGCGTTCCCCCAGGGCAATGGGCACTTTCTAATTCGGCGACAGTACCATCTGACGGCTCGGTCTTACAATTGAGAGCTGGTTCTAGTTCCGGAACCCGAAAGCTAGGCAACACAGGCTTCGTTAAGGCCCTATTTCGATGCTGTTTCTCCTCCAAGAAATAACCTATATTTCAGTTTCGAATGAGGGCAATGACCATGTAAACGAATAATTTTGATTATCTTATACAGAAAAGTCCACTGTATTGTCCGCTGGTTGATAGGTACGTATTGCAATTTTAAGGGGCGATTATTGGATTTTGGCAGACTATGTTTTCAAGTTAGACAGACAGCTGCCAACACCAGGAGACTTTACTGGAAGTACAGGGATGTGATGGCGAGGACACTGTCAAGGACAGACTCCGTTAAGGATGTGCAGGAGCAGAATACCAGGTCTACAGAAATATCAAATTAACAAGAGTTACACGATACACCTAGTGGTAGCACAGACACTAATTAAAAGCCCAGACATGTGTTTCGCCGAGTGTTTCAGCTCATCAGTGGGTTGTACAGCGTTCCATACGTGCTCCAGTTGACTGCAGAAGTTAAACTCATTCCAGAAACGATAAAAACGTGTGAGGATCCACACAGCCTCATACTACAGACTTCTATTGATACATAACACTGACACTCGCGGGTACCAGTTATGGGTGTTATGGACCCACTGTTAAGGGAATTTGACTCCATTCCTGTTTTCGTTGTCTGCAGGGAGGTAGCGAGTAAAAGGCCACGCAACCTGTATGGCTTCTCGATTAGGTCTGGTTTTTCTCAGATAGGGACGCAAAGCCACAGAGACCAGAGGCAGGTCAATGGGACGGTTGACTGAGCAGACCTCTAACAACTGCGCGTCTTTGGACTGCGTTATCGCGCGATCATCTCATTCCACCAACCAGACTGCGGAAAAATAAAATCGTGCTCCAGGTAAGTGGGTTGCCAACTGTGACTCGAGGTTTAACCTCCGCAAACCATTCGGTGCTCATGAATTCGCCTTCAATGTTTTCGATCGACTTCCTGGTTAGCAGTTACAATAAAGTCAGCAGACCTCTGGAATAAGCAACGTCTCTTGGACAGTGTATATTCCGGCAGAGGCAGAGAGAATCCTTTGGGTGATTCAGTCGGAGACTGCTCTGCTCCACTATGATCTGTGCCTGTTGACCTCATTAGCATCCCTAGAGACCTGCCAGTGAATGTCTGTGGGTAGACGCTAGTTCCGGAAAGTTGTCAGATGTGATGAATGGAGTCCCATTACTGGTACCACGGGGCGCGTGGGTGGATGGGCCCTAGAAAGTCAGTCGTTGAGGGTGGGTAGCGGAAGGCGCCACCTCAAAATTCAGAAACCCTTCACACTGACGGCCCAACCTTGCGGGCAAATGAAACTCAGATAATAAGTCTTACAATCTGCAACACTGCTCGGGCGTAAGAAGTGCGCCTGTGGCACGGAACGTGCATGAAACAATTCTTAAGAAGGAACATGCGGAAGAGAGTACTGGGGAACGCACAGTCTTGGGTGGGAGGCGGAGATGATGTGGAGGAGGAGGCTAAAGTGGCGTCAAAGGCGTTGACGTCGGATGTCATCCAGGCGTTGGAGACAGCCGGTTGAGGCAAAAGAAATGGGTTCGTAGAGGAAGAGGCCGCTGGTGAGGGGCTCAGCCGCTGAGAGGCTGCAGCCGCGACGGCAGCAGACGAGAGGGGCTGATGAGAGAGGAACTGGGACAGGGGTCGAGGTTGGGCTGGGGACGACGAAGCGATGGCAAAGTGACTGACCGAAGAAGGCAATTCTGTGTGTTGAGAAGGAAGGGAAGGAGGTGGTATTCAGACTTACAGGGAGGGTAAAGAACGAGCATACTGCTAACAAAACGCAACAAGGTAGTGGACGCCCTTCAAATACAAAGGCAAGTCAAAGTGACGTTCTATTAATAGCACTGAGCATAGCACCTAGTACATATGATCTACCTTTTGGGAACGTAGAAATCATCCTTGGCAAAAAAATATTTAACTCGAGCATTTATTAAACAAAATGTAAGGGGAAAACAGAGGCAGCTTGGTTAAACTACGCTGGAACATAAGACCTATAAAAGAGGCGCATTATGCAGCAGAGGGGGGGGGGAGTAAACATGGTAACGGGAGCTCCCGTAATACAGGTGGCCTTGCGTTGAATTCGAGAGATATAAGGATTAGGTTAAAGAGTAAATCCAGGGAAGGACGCGGGAATAGGTGCCCTTGAAGGAAGTTTGCACAATTACGGGGGTTCTAATTCACATGTATTACGCAGAAAAGCGACCCGATAAAACCGAGTTCTGTCCAAAACGAGTGTGGCACGCGCAGACGGGAGCAAAAGAACCGGATCAGCCTTTGCACCCAGTCTAATCTCAAAAGGCCTCAGTTCACGTGTCTTAATCCCAAGCTTAACCCTTGGAATGTAGTGTAAGACCACCGGTAATAGGGAGAAGTACCTAATCCCGTGCCCTACTGAAATCTTCTCTAAGAATGCTAAGGTATCGTGCAAAAACGAACCAATTGCCTTGTGGATGCTCACTTTCTGACTGTGCCCTAGAAAGGGAACAGCCATGGCCTTCCCAGCGGACGCCATACCAACCGACTCACTTTCGATGCTAAGAAAAAGAGTAAGTCGTGAGAAAACTAAATCAGGGAAAAAGACACGAGTTGTGGCAAAGACAACATAAAGTACAGTAGGTGTCCTAACTCATGAAATCTATTGAATTTCATGACATACGGCCCGTTTCGCGAAATTAGCGCACACTGCGTCCACCAAAATTTTAAATCAATAAAGAACCGATCGTTAGGAAATATATTGCTTTTTGTGGTTTACAAATTAACATTACATTGTCAAGAAATGCTATTTTTTAGAATAGGTACGGATTACGAAAATATGAAAAATTGACCTAGTTGAGTAAACCGAAGTTGTAATTGTATAGGAAGCCTGTCCATGCAATAAACGAGTGAATAAAGCAGAAAAAGCTGAATTACTTTTGAAAAGAGTCTTTTTCAGAGTTTTGCACATACATATTCCTCTGGATAAAGCGCAACGTAAAGTATGGTCGTCATCAAGCAGCCTAACATGAAAGTGTATATTCCAACACCGTTTCACAAGAATGGGTAGTTTTCTTCCGTTTGTACATTATCTTAGATGCGTTGACTAAGGCAAACAGATTTTCGCTTCATTATGCCGATAGGGACGTCACAGGAATATAATATTTCATAAGCTTACATGTTCACAGGTCGGTCGATGACTAATAAATTTAAATAGAAGCGTCAGGTACAATAGTAAACGTACCATTTGGTGTATATAAACATGACTATTCCATTGTTATATTTCTCTATAAATATTTCGGGTTTTCTATTACGATGAGTTGCAGATAGTCTTTGAAAATGAGGTGAATTCTTTAAGATTTTCAGTGTCTTCAGTCAATTGCCCATAAATGTACATTCCGTTCGATGTGTTTGGTAAAACACTCAAAATAACATGAAAAATGAAAGTCCACAACAAAAGCTGGGAAAATATACGCCTATAATTAGTTAAAAATTTTCCTATAATAAATTACCTTTTCAAAAAATGCTTTAATAAGATGTTTCGCTGTCGAATTCCTGCGTAATTAACGTTTTTTTTTCAAAGGGAAGTCAAGAAAAAACTGGAGCCGTTTGACCAAATTTTCGACTTCACTAAAAAGTAGGGATACAATTTTTATTGAAAATTAAAGAACTCTCTTTTCTCTTTCTGTTGGAGCGTTTTTCGCTATCTTTGCTTACTTCTCAGTCTAGTTCTAAGCCTTCAAACACACAAGAGAGTGGCCGAATATATACTCAGATTTCGCGATAAAATGTCAATATTCTGCCACTCCCGTTTCAAAGTTCCTTATTCATTTATAGTCAAATGCAGACCTAAATTGTCTTTTCAGGCTTCGCGTACACAGTGACTGCGGAAAGTAGCGGTTTATCATCGCGTCTCGTATATATGCGCGTTTAAGGTCCTAACTATCGGTGTGGTAAAACAAAGTACATTCACAAAAGTTAATTATTTTGCAAAACTTGATTTTTTAAACGAAATATGTCATAATTTTTCCGAAAACAATGTAAGCTCTCAAACTTGCATTCACCTGATTTTCGTAAAAACAAAACAAAATTTTCCGTTCTCCGAAAAGATATATTCCAATTTTTTCCGGCTTATATCGATGTTCCTTCTAGTATTGTGCATAAAAATTAAACGCTTTGATCCGTAGCTTTTAAAAGCGTAGGACAATTCCTGAGTAGCAAGAAACGTTGGATTTTGCCCCATTTAACCCCGTTTTCCCATGAATAAACTGATTTGAAGTGATCTCTTTATTATTAAACAGCTTTTTGTTCATCAATTTAATACAAAAAAACAGAACTAACACCTTAAAATGCCTGCCCTGCTTCTACCTCAAATTCTGATATAGACATTTCATGAGTTAGAAAATCTACTGTACGTTGGCTGCAAAGGACGTCATCGACTCCACCCAAAGTAAACTATCATTTAAACAGTGTTCATCAGGGGCAGTCATACAGAACATGTCCCTTAATTACGGGTTCAGACACCTGCCTCTATGTTCACGAGGAAGTGACCAATGTGCGTACATCCTGCTGATGAGAGGGACTGTTACTTGGCGAAAAAGCACCCAGATGATCCTATGAATGGCAGGTTAAAAAACGGTCGCAGTCAGCGTCTCGTAAAGTGGGTGAGGGGAAGAAAAAAAAACAACGCAGTCTGTGACTATGCGGACAACAAAGCCCTCCGCAAGGAGCACCATGACGCTTGATATATATTTCAATGTAATGAAGGTACTTGTGCGTAGGACATCTGCGATCATGCCTGCTGTAGTCGGCCTCGATGATCGCGCAAATCGTACTTCTTCCCATGTGAAAATCTGCGGCAGAGGGCTCCAGAGGGCTCGACCGACTCTCTTCTCCTGCAACAGGGGTGGTGCTAAAACCACTCCCACATCGTGGTGAAACTGAACCGAGCGAGGTTTTGAGTTAGCCTCCTTCTCGGCAGCCCCAGGTGTCCAACAGCAGCCGCTCAAGGGCAGGGACAGTTAACTCGTGGGGCGGACGACGAAGGACGTGTCCAAATAACGTCAAGCGTCTTTCGTGGATAGTCTGAGATGTCTTCGCGATGTTGTCGCAAGGTGCGCGGTCTGTCGTACTTTAGGGTACTTCAGTCATAGGATGATGCACAGGCAGCGTTAGTGACCAAATGTCGAAAATTTCCCCTTTTTGCTCACCTGCTACATGCGCACTCCAGCGTGCATAGTCATACAGAAGGACTGACCGCACGAAGGTCTATGGGAGTGGAGTTCACCAATCCAGCCTGAATGCCAGATGACATTAGGCAGTTCCATTTTGCCCAGAAGGTTGAGGTTTAGAGACCAACCAAGTGTGATTCAACTCACGGCTCCCGATGGGACCTCGAAGCTCAGTGGGCTATAATGTTGGCTATACTAAAGCCTTCCCCTTGCTGTCGTGGGTTCGAATCCCACAGAGGCCGCCTAGGTTTTCACAATTGGATCAAATGGATTATTCAAATCTGCCAGAACTCCTAATTACCAACCAGACTTTCCCGTAGCGACGAGCAGTAAACTAAAGAGAAGTAATATACACAATGAGTAAGGACGCTAGAATAAAGAAATGACACACTAACTTCGAGTTCAAACCTCCAGAGCATCAAAACCCGGGGTTTGGGTATAACGGGCTGGGGACGGCTGACCCCAGTGTCCGTAGTGTCTATCAGAAGACGTCTTGATACTTCCATAAAACAAATATCTCTTTAACGCATTGGACCAACCCCTGGAGCACCAACGAGCTGGGCCACAACAGCGGCCCTAGTCGACCCCTTTGGCCCCAAAAACTCTTTCAATGTCTTCTACCTGGCAGAAATTTACAGGCAGTTAAAAGCGAGACATACATACTGGTGAGCATAAGTAAGAGGCGAGTCAGAGGCAGCGGTAAGATAACACAAACTCACGCCCACTCTGCGGCCACAAACTTTTAGCTGAACCTGACGGAAGAACAGGGTTCTGGGATGGAGCCCAAAAGTCGTCTAGAAGGCCACCACTATTGAAGGCATCTGAAGAGGAGGCAGAGGAAGTGGCAGCGGCGAAGTTTACGGGCGGCGAGGGTGAATCGAAGGAGGCGAAGACCTCAATGAGATCACCGT
This sequence comes from Schistocephalus solidus, assembly GCA_017591395.1. Classification (NCBI taxonomy): domain Eukaryota; kingdom Metazoa; phylum Platyhelminthes; class Cestoda; order Diphyllobothriidea; family Diphyllobothriidae; genus Schistocephalus; species Schistocephalus solidus. The sequence continues at coordinate 153,555 of WEDG01003447.1, read as the reverse complement.
CGCTGTTGGCTCTGTCGGCTTCACGGAGACCACCAATGCTGATTGCCGCGGCGCTCATTGGCCGATCCTTTGCTTGCTGTACATAGGCCTCCAAACGTTCGCGCTCCTCCTCAATGATGCGCTGTTGTTGTTCGCTGGTAAAATGCATTGACGGCAGACGCAGCTGGGTTGAGAGAGAACCCAGTCCGTTTGGATTAAAGAGGTCTAGACTGGTAGTGGGTGGCTGCGGGGAAACAGTGCCGGAAGCTGAGACAGCAGTCGCGGGCGGAGTTCTAAGAGGAGGGCGTCGGCAATTGGAATTGTCAGCGCAAAAAGTACAATGAAGTCATGATGGGGTAAGGAATAAGTAAACTGATCGAACACAGGAACGTGTCTGCAAGTTAGAACTCGCACAGGATTTCATCGCTGGAGATGACAAAAACAAAAAAGAAAGTCAACACATCTGCCATAAATTTCGACGGTGGGCGATCTGGTGCAGCGTATAGCTTTAACTGCCGCACGTTTGCCTGTAAATTCACCCGTCAGACAGCATGAAAGCTGGTAGCACTAATGCGTGAACACGAATTGTCAATGCGACGCAATGGCTAGTTACCTCAAATATCGGTAAAGCCTTCAGTCTGGTAGGCGCTAGCTGAAACCCAGACATTTGCCGCGAGCCCAGCAGACTGAGCCATACGAAGCTGCCATCGGACAAGCTACATCGAACGGCTATTGGTTCGGGGATTCCATAAATATCGTCGGCATCGGTATCGGTATCATCTCCGAATATGGAATCTGCATGAGAGTTTAAGACTGAGACTGAAAAACATGCAAGCCTCATGATTACTCAAGATATCGTGCAGCATAATCCCAAAATATTTCCAACAAGCAAAGATACCGGCTTTTGAGTGCAGTACTTTTTGAATGCCCGTGGAAACCACATTCGGTAACAGATGACAGTTAATGAGTATAGATTTTCCATCGATTTTCTATGCTACTATAAGTTTAAATATATTTTTTAGAAAAGATAAATATATTTCCTTAAACTTCATACTCGAGGAAAAAGTATCTTTCTGTTTAAAAAAGATTGCAACTATGGGATCTTTAAACGCAGTACAATGTCGATTAAAATAGAATCGTGCCTGTCCATTGTGAAATATACAACGTAATCTATAACGGTTGAAATATTTAACGATATAATAACCTCTTAATGAAATAGACAAATTTATGATTTCACATTCATGGAATGCATACAGCTTGCAGATTTTAAGCCCTTACCGCTAATACGATGGGAGATAGGACTCAAAAAATATATCATCCCTTTAAGTATAGAGTTAGAAGAAGAAGACCTGATTTGCTTGCAAACCGTACAAGAAAGAGTATTTTTCTGCATGTTTTCCATTATATATATATATATATATATATGAATTTATAAAAAAGCACCGAAAATCAATATAAAAAGCAGTCATTTGGATTGAGGGCATTTTTTGAAGCACATTCAAAAGACGGCATCTCAAAGTCAGAAATATTTGGTGATTATGCTCCACGATAATCCACATCAATTGAAAATTTCTTGCTTATTGACAGGAAGATCCGAGTCCCCGGACACCAGTGAGCTCCCTTTTACGGGAGCCTAACGCTAATTTCCAGGGACTTTGAGGTAAGTGTTATGACTGCGTAATAGTTGGCCTTCCTGGCATTTTGTGCAAAGTCACCTGCATTAACGACGGGGGACCGGTTGAGGGTTCTTAGTCACGATTCCTACCAAAAAGAGGATCTGAGAAAGCATCGTTTTATTGTCTCGACACTGCAGAAGCAAACAAAACTCCCGTGTTGGCGGCGAATATCATACAACGCCTCACAATATGCATCGCGGGTGCCGGTCACGTTAATACGGCGTTAAAAAAGGGTTTATCACGGCAGTCGGCGCGGTGGGAAGCCGTCAATCAGAATGCCCCCGCTCCCAGCCCCCACGATGCTTGGGCTTGGGTGCCCATCGTCCACATAGGTATAAGGGCAAGCTCTGCAGTCACTGTGGCAAAAAAAACCGATGACGGAACGGTGTCAATCAACATAATCTCGGGGTCAAGACACCAACGCCACCTCCGCAATAATCAGAAATAGCATAAAATAAGGGCACCATTGGCCGAAACCGGCTTTACACACGAAAATCTGCCACAATATGCCATAAAGGTACAGAGGTTCTTGGGTTGTTTAATCGCTTTCTGGCCAGTGTAAAAACTTGCTATAAGACGCAGGTGAAAGTAGTCATTGGGTGGCAAGTGACTGCTCGAGTAAAAGCGCCTTCGTAGGAAACTTTTATAAGCAATTTACACTCGTGTTGGTGCCAAGGCCTTGGAGCGGAAAGTAAGGATAACTTATATGGCCCCATAAACAGGACATGAAATCAGGAACTGTTCGCAATGCAGGTGTCCTCGCACCCAACTCCAGGGAAAATGGGGTTAGGTTTATGGCTAGGACTAATTTTAGAGTTATCATTAAGGTTAGGCTTAACTGTACGGTTAGGGGTAAACGGAGGAGGGGCATCTAAATAATCCTAATTGACGGTACAAGTGACGTTAAGAGAAAGCAGTAAAATAGGAGCTTGAGTAGCTAATGAAAATCACCCAAGCACCGCAGTTCCTGTGTTTGTGACCAATTGCACAGCCCGCCGTCATTACTCTACCCTAGCCTTTACAGTGAACCTGTCAGAGACGGCAACGGCATTTACTTGACACGTGCAAACTGCCTGCGTATTTTGCATTATGGACGTGTTTTAGTTCTTTTTTTTTCAGGTAAGGAATCAGCCGCAAGGGATTGTTGCAGTTCAGAAAAATAGGCATTACGATGGTTAGGAGAGCACAATATCACTTTTTACTAAACAAAACTATTACTGCTGACATGTATTTAACATTTCCTAAAAAAAGGAATGACAAGTTGCCCTCAGAATATAAATTTGCTGGCCTTATAGGCCTTTAAATTATGTGCAAATATTGTCAAATCTGAATCACGAGGATAAATGAGCAGCAAAGAAATCTGACATGGGTATTCGATCAGTACCTTTTGGATTTAAGAATATGTTTTCTCGTTATCTCTGGTGATTTATTTAAGCAAAAGGAGCGCTGGGTTAAGACACTCTAGAGCGTTAGACATCTGAACCACAGGTTCCTCGGGTGGGGCATGACCGGCTGATGACGAATAATGAGTCAGAAATGACCATTCCAGTCTCCCTTGTAATTTGCCTATAATACTAGCCGCTGTGCGGAGGCTGGCAGGGCCCAAGATTGAGCGCCAAGGCAGAACGGGACGAGTGAATCCAGTAAGCGACCGATGAGAGTTCATCAGTGAATATGACACGTTTGTCATGGAACATGTGCAGCGTGCCCATATGTAAGGGAAGTTTTAGGTTTAAGCATGTTTCTGCCCCATAAATATTTCGCATTCAGAAGGTGATTACCACGAGCAATATAAACTAAAAATCCTAAATATGATTTCGATTAGAAATGATAACTTCGATGTAATATCGATTTGCATACACAGGATGCTGTAGCCAAAAGAGGAAGTCGGCTTTCCGACTGCCTGCAAAAAATCACACTCAAGAATAACTGCTTACGTGGTACGACTTGCTATATTGATTTCAAATGCCTTCATAAATTCAGACATATTTTACAGAAAACATGCACAAAATCTCTTTTCTCGTTCCCAGCTTCTTCTATTTTCTACTCAAATGAAGGGTAGCTTTAATTTTTCAAGTCTTTCATTTTCCGAAAATTTCCTTCAAATGTTTTAAAAAGGGCCTTAAATTGCCGAATCAGTTTGGACACGACCCGCCGTTACACTTGTCTTTAAGGTGTCCAAAGTACATGTAAGAATAATCTTGCATGCGTCTATGACATACTGCGCCCATAAAATTGGGCAAAAAATATGAACCACGCCGTAAACTGCAAAAAAGCATTAATAAACCAGCAGATAGGATGCTACGTGATTTTTGGCAGGCGTTCGGAAGCACGCACATAATAAAGTCAGAATCCTTGCGTGACCGATATTATGCTGTATGATACTCAATAGTACAAATCAACCCAAGTAATCCTTTCACCCACTGTACTTACGCTTGATCCTAGGCAAGATATTTGGGGAGCAAGAATTCAGAACACTATGCGCGACAGTAACAGGTTGATACTGCTTCACAGACGACGGAGGGAAAAAGTTACCGGACTATCAACACCCAACCAAGAGCAGCTGGGTTGTCAAACGAGGCGCCGACTACATAAAAACTCTGGATTACTGACGGATAAACCAATCATACTGGGGGCGGTTACAATACAACAGAGGAAATTCTAACGCCACCAGTAGACAGATAATTACGCAGGTACTTCACACGACTGCAACATCCTTCGGGAACCGGTTGGCAAAGAAGCTTATTCAACCCGGGGGATGAATCACACTGCAAAAGGCAAGTAGTAACTGAAGTTTGCGCATACGATACGAATAATTAAAAAGGCAGCGTCAAGAAAACATGCGATAATCGAAAAGGAGCTGGCTGTAACTGCTGCAGTAAGAATAAATCGAAAACTGGACAACACGTTCTGTTATGGAGAATGAATGAATGACTTACCGATCAGGAATCTTGCGGCCCTCCAGGTATACTAGATGCTGTTCGAGAGCTTCAAGCACACTGGGAGGAACCTTAGGAGGGAGAAAAACGAAGACGGCTGATGAGTTCACAACTGCCGTAGGTCTTGAACGACGCAGGCAACAGAGACGAGAAAGCCTCCAAAACCGTAATTATACTGCCAGGTTGAAAAGAGTCCTTACGCGAGGCTGAAGCACCAGCAAAAGCGGAATATGACCTCAACTAGACTGTAAAACCTTTCGCCCGATGTAAAATAGTCAATATGTGCTCGGCAATTTGCTCTTAGCAAGCGACGGTGACCCTCACTGTAGTGGGAGGAGAGACCATGGCTTGCGAGAATGTGCGTGGCATTCACTTCGTTTTCCCCTCCCACGCCTATCGTGTTCAAATGCTCAAACATGCCCAGGGCAACTAGACGCCCCAAAAACGTGTTGTTTAATACTTTCGTACGCACTAGTCTTCAAAGAGGCCGTCTCAGGTTTCACATGGGTGATTACCATAAAGGCAGCAGTTGAAAAAAACCCATAGCAGCCCCGAGAAAGGTCATGTTAGCCCATCGGTCGACAAATATGCTAACCACGACTTTTGGCAAGTCGCATTTCCAAAGGGACAGCGATGATAACCGCATAGTACGTAAATTGTAAACGCCTGGAGTCAACATTTTGTAGCACAAAGTTTTGCATCAGGCGCAAAATTGAGGTGAAAAGGTCGCGCCAGCACTGGAGCACGACGATTTTTTCTTCAATCACCCACCCAAAAGATGCAGTGCTAGCGATGGACCCGGAGGACGGTTTTGGAGTGGGGTTCGCAGTTTCCTGCAACTTGCCAAAAAAATATTATATAAAACTCCAGAAGAATTGCGAACGGTGATCGCAGCTTAACATTGCGAGTCAAGAGGGGAGAAGTATCGATTGACCAGACAGCTAAGCACACAAAGCAGCCAGAAAAAGTAAAAACATGACACAGTGAGCGGTCGCATTTGCAACAGAGTATGAGCTAGAAAGTAGCAATTAGGATGAAAACCCGGGCCGGCTACTAAAACTGAAGCTGGGCAAACGCCTTTGGGGACAGAAGAGGCTTTTGTTAGGCCATTACAGGGGAACCAACTGTCCGAAGCTCCACGAATGGCAAATGAAAAGGGAGTCACCTTAGCAGGAAGGTATTCGTCGGAATTTAAAAACTACCTTAGCACGACGCATATATGTATGTGCGTGCGCGCCTGGCAGTTTGGGGGAGATGTAAAGTAACTGCCTCTGATGATGGGTTCTAGAGAGAATCCGAAACATCAGGCCAATAAACACCATGTTCCAGTGATCGCCTCTACTTCTTCTGAGATGTAAAGTCTTAGCAATTTCGACCACTGAACACGACAATGTCTAAGACGCGGCGTTCTTCGCCCATAGAAACACGCACAATATTGCCTGCTAAGAAATCGCTACCAAGCAAAACGTATACGGTCAATCCTCGCTGTTGTCGTCCAACCTAGTGACTCGACCCACAGAATTATATTCACGCTGGTTTGCCTACTCTTAGAACTCAAATGTGGGCTGCATACGATCAAGCGCTGCAAGTGAGCAGGCACAACATCATGGGTGCAAACATGACTGTATCGTCTCGTTGAGAATTACAAGTCCATGCAGTAGGGGAAGGTTATAAGTTAGCGTCGGGGTTATGAGGGTTGGCATTAGGACACGAGCATAGGCACCCTCTGCAATTTAGCTCAAGGCCACACGTACAAGAGGCTGCACTTATACCCGTGACAAACCCTCTACGCCTCGATCTTTTCCACCCAGATTTCGACCATGAACTAGCCACAACAAAATGTGGGGTTAAAAAGTGATTACTTAAGTACTGTGTATTTTGTATGTTGATTTTCTGTGCCCACACACGCAAACGATTCCCCAAAACATTCTTTATTGAATTCCTCTGAGAGCCAATCACGTCGTCTTCACACTTTGTCTTCGTAGAAGTGTTAGAAATTTCTTATTACGAAGATTTTTGAAGAACGCACAATGCTCCTCGTGAAGTATACAATATAGGCCCCATCCATTGCAAAATCTTATGGGCACTATATTGTATAGAGGAATGTTTGCTTTTCCTTACATGCCTGCAGAATCTAAACTCAAAACGCAAACGCAACATGTTATATACTATTCTGGAAATATAATCGTGGTGAAAACCGAAATAACCTCTTCCTTTGAGGATAAACTTGAAAAAGATGCGATTAACTACCAACTAAGTACAAGAAAGAATATATTTGATCATATAATATTTGAATTTATAAGGCATCAGGACCTAATAGAAAAAAATAAACTTATCAGGTAGACCTGTTTTAGAGTACGGTTTATACAGTCGGCCAAACAGAAGTGCATTTAAAAACCGACATTCTAACATGCCTGAAAAACTATTGCATTATACCACAGAACGATAGATTTCATGACCCCATATAAGTTGCCATTTTTAATAGAAAACACATTTCAGAATTTGAAGTAACATGCCATGAGATCTGTGATTGCTATCACAGGAAATGGCAACCGAAATTCTGAAATGTGTTTTCGACTCGAAAATAATGCTTGATTAGAGTTGTAATATTAATTATCGTGTAGTCTTATATAAAGATATTTTAGTCTCGTCAGGGTGTATACATGCTCTCTAAGGAAAAATCAAAATTTTCTCTATGTTAGGTGGAAGAAGTCACATACGGCTCCTAAAATTTTACAATGGGTGCGGACCATGATGCATACCTTATAAGCAACAGTAATGAGTGGACGAATACGATGTATTATGAATGAAAATTTTAGGGCCTTAAAAACCTCAATAGTAGAAACTTTATTAAAACCGAAACACACTTTCTTCGAGTATAAAAGAAAGAATATTTTTGTGTATGCTTCCTATAAAATATCTTTAATTTTAGTAGTGAATTGTAAAATCAATGACAAAATACACACTATATAAATAGTCATTTTTTACAGAGCGAACTTTTTGCAGACGGCCGGAAAGATGCACGGTCAACAGCCGGCATTATAAGTGACTTAAATATCTTGGAATTAAGCTACACTATAATTTATAGCATAATCATTCCTAATGAAACACACATTTAACCATTTCAGCTAACATTTCATGAGAATTTATATGTCTCCTCCAGACAGACTTCCCGCGAGCGGCGAGCCCTTGAAATTGTCAGAGATTGATTAGATCTCACCAACTGACAACGACTGTAGGGCTCTGATGACCGTGGGCCGAGGTGCCATCCAGACGGGTAATCTGGGAATGACGTCACTGAGCAGGAAGAGTCAAAGCTTTATCGCATAGTGATGGGTTAGGTAGGGAATTCTTTCGATGTAAGCAACTGAGAGGGAGGGGGAGGGGGGGAAAGGATGCTGCCAGTGCATGCCGTCTGTTGGCTACAAACGCCCAATATCACTCGCAGAATGCATGGTCCTTTTGGGTTTTCGTCGTCATAGCCAAGCAGTGGACACTGGAAGTGATCTCATAATTAATCGCGGAGTACTGAAGCCCGGAGGATAAAAAGTACAGCCACCGACTCTCGAAGTGCAAACGCACTTGACCTTCAAATGGCATTTTAAATGACCGAAATGTTCGGCAGAACGACCAATGACAAACCTACCGGCTTGAAAATGAGCGACTGACTGTTGTGATCCTCCTGAAGATTAAGAGGTTCACAGGCCTAAAAAAAGAAAGGTAAAACATGCGGAGAATAACACGCAAATTAGAGTCTGGGAGTTGACCAACGGCTTTGCTTAAAACAAAAAGTGAATTAGCATAAATATCAAGTAAAACCACAACGATAAAAATTGTGACATGCGCAGAGATGTCTATGCGAAAAACATCTGGAGTTTAAAATATTAATCTCCACAAAAGGACCCCAGAGGGCGGAAGAAATGGTGGACAGGCCAGCCCAGAAAAGGGGAGAAGTTGATGAAAAGCGACACAATTTTATCACAGCTCAAACTGGCCTGGGTTTTGAATTTCTCAGCATAGCCCTGCCCTACAGTATTAAGATTAGAACTGATTCGCGTTCTGGAGGCAAAGTGTATTATACAAGAGACGAGGTGCTAAGCCAAAGAGGACTTGATATTAGATAGGAATGTATTTTGTGGAGAAGACAAGACACAGTTGTCTGGAACATGCCCCATGATGCAAGCAACCACGTGCACTTTCGTCCATGATCACGAGTAGTCATTGATCAAGTCTGTCTACGCTCATGGCAAAGGGCGCAGCACCTGGGAAACCACCTGCGCCTGTAGTAGCTCTATTGCGGGGTGAAACTGATAGAGCCTTTGCGGAACCTATGAGCTCACACACCCTGCGGCCAACTACCCCTTACCACTTTGCAGTCTATAATCACACCCGGGCCGGGATCACCTACTCTACGAAGACAACCACCACCATAACAAAAATCATGATCACCAGGTTTTTCGACGGAAAATGCCGTCGCAGGGGGGGGGGGGATGGTAGGACAGCTCAAGTCAAATGGAACATTTTCATCCCTGTCGAATAAACCGTCACCGCTCTGAAAGGCCACGACCACCAAGATGCAGGATGTTCAACAATTCGGAACATCGGACTGCCACGTAAAGTGATGTATTAGGATGCCTGTGGACTCTCTTACCCCTGGCTCGCAACTACCGCGTATACCGCATCGCGCTCTTGCATAACAGCGGGACCGGTCTCATCTGCTCGACGTCCACATACACTCAAACAGGCATCATGATCAGCAACAGCAATGTTTGTTTACGTTTAATATGTATGAAGTACACCGTCGATTAAACCACTTTGGTTTGCCTAATACTCATACAAATTATCACCCATTACCGGCTGCAGAAGTCACAACAGTATGAAACGGTGGGCCTAGAGATTAGCAGTCACCGGCTACGTCCTCAATAGTTGCTGTGCGGGTAGCGGTTCAGCTCGGAGACCTAGAATCTTCTCCACGTCTCATGCATCAGCCCAAGTTTTTAGTAAGCTAGTATGACGAGGACGCGAAGACGCATAGGGGCGCGAGGGGATGAGGCAAAATGTACGAGTTCCACCCCGGTTGACAGATAGCGCAACAGACCCAGCAGATGCCCCGCGATTAGTGGAGTACCAACTTCAAGAGCGAGCCAAAAAAGTCGAAGCAGCACTATTTTTCTAAAGAAACCCCGAGTTCATCAATGCAGTTAACAGTCGAGCTTCAAATATTCGAGTGAAGTACACCGACTATGTCTCAAATGATGCAGTCCGCACTGATTGTGACAATATCGCGAGGATATCTCAGGCCGTCCCAGAAAGACGACTAAGGTGGTTTGGGCACGTATTCGGTCACCACCTCACGAGCCCAGTTCTACTGCTCTCGATCCGGCGCCGTTTCCAACCTGGAGGCGTCGAAAAGGAGGTCAAATAGACACGTTCCGGCAAGACATGGAGACGGTGCTTGGATCTTCGGTATCCGTCGCTGGAGAAAAAAACGTCTCGAGCTGTCCAGATCCGCTGCTGCGAATCGTCAAGCGTGGAGAGGTACAATACGTGACATGGCATGATCACAGCCGCACTAAGTACGAGTAAATACGAGCTTCGCAGCCGTATGACAGGACGGCTTTGACAGTAACCCTTTCCATTCAACAATCCTTTTACCTTGCTGAACCTCATGGTAACACTCCGGAACGTCCAAAGGCGACACAGCCAGTTGCTTACAAACAGTCTACGGCAGTTAATCTTGCCCTAGTTGCTGGTTGCTAGGGCGATTGGCTTTTGCTAACCAAAAACAATCGGATAAAACTCGAGACACGTCCGTCAAGTTTCAAAAGTACTTTTGCAGCGCAGGTGTGGTCGCGGCATCAGCACGGACTTACCTCAGCGACCTTGACAAAGGAGTTCACTTGATCCATTCGTTTGATAAAGGATTTGTAGATTCGCAGAGACTCCTGGCAGTCCTTCTTAGGCATTGAGAAGTAATTTCCTAAATGAGACAGCAGCTGTCTGAGACAATTCGTCAAACGGAGTACAGCAGAACTGAAACCGTATTGAAAGCACTTAAACACTTAATGAACTATTGTCTCAACAGAACAGTATATTTGCCACCCTCAGGCAAACAAAGCCGTCAGTTTTAGACAGTGTGCCTGGGTCATCTCAGCAAAAACCTACTGAAAGTTGCCTCAGCTTGTTGAAATCGTAAGAAAATACGAAAATCGAAGAAACATCACAAACGGTCACCGAGCCATAACTTGTTCGCGCAACAACGCTTGGGACACAAGGCTTGTCATAAAGCCTCCGTTGCCCTGACTAATTTAAAATGCGTCAGTATCCAAGGGTTATTCGGTACCCATCGGCAAGCCAGAAAGCATTCAACCACGACTGCGGGCAGTTTTTGGGTTGATCACTACCAGTCCCAAGCTAAGCACTAAACAGCTAAAAGTAGTTTGCTCGGAGGTGCAAAAGTGTCTACTAGGTATCCCCGATGCCGAAAGAAGACAGAGTTTAATATCATACTAGCCTGAGAGTTGGTAGCATATTTTTGAGAAGATGCATTGGGAAGCATTAACAAAGTAAAACAAATGTTTCCTACGCTTTTTAAGAATCACATTAAATATTTAGTATGAAACGGTTCAAAACCGAATTGTTCGGGCTCCAGTTGAATACCTGGAAATAAATTAGCGACTGAAAATCTGACAAAACTACGTGGAATGTTGCAAATACGCCTCTTCGTGGAATTAAATCCACCGTAGTCATCAGGTTATTCGCAGTTCGAGTGATGGGTCATTTACTTCGGATAGGATGCATTCGCAGTTGTCCAACGAGTCAAGTTCTAAGACCTAAAGGGAGTCAGTAGGGGCTGATTGAAGGGTTATAATTCTAGTAGATGTAGTTGGAAACCGCAGGTGGACGTGCAGTCCTGATGACCATCAAGGAGGCATTGATACATCTGTTTGTGTCCCTGCCGAGCTTTAACGCAAATCAGCCCATAAATTGTTTACGGAGGGTCGCTCATGAAAAACTGTTGACTTCAGATTAGCCCATCTTCTGCCACGAAACCCTTTGACTCGCCATACCTTCAGAGCACCCTGGTAACTGGTGGAAAATACGTTTACGGTGTTAACAGACGAGAGAGATTGGCTGGAATTCGTCTTCTTCAGAGAAGTTGCTCGCTTTTATCCGCCTGTCCACAAGAGTTTAAACCCTCAAACACTGGACGTAGAAGTAGTGCATGGTACTACGCATGATCATCAGCAGGATTTTTAGGACTGTCAACTACTTCCTCTCTTTAAGACGCCGTACACGTACATGGTAAGCGTCGAAAACTCATCTGCCTCCGGCGGAAATAGAAATTCCAAATCAACTGAACTGTGAGGTCAAAACTGGGTACTAGAGAAAATAGTTCCTTATACTGGCGTTTTGGCAAACTACGAGCATATAAAAGATAACTTTTGAGTGACCCCTGCAAAGCAGTATGCCTCGGCGAATAAAATAGCCAAAAAAACAATGACAGACAGCTGGTAGATGAAAGTGATCCCTGGCAAATACCAATAATGTTGATCATGGCCTCATTGTAGACGGCGTAGAGACGAATGAGGTCCTTGTAGAGAAGAAAGTAGGCAGCCTGAATAACGCCGTTCATCAGTTCGTTCGACGAAGCCTGCAGGATGAGAAGCGAAAACATTGCTACTAAGGAAAAACAGACCGGGCAAATTGCGGGGTGGGCGTGATGAGTAGACAGGTTCTGTATAATCAATGATGTGGGTAGCTAGCAGCCTCCCGGGCAGGGTTAAGACCGAAGTAATCTTTCAAGACGCAAAATTTCAGTAATTTCCTGATGATTTTCTTAGCAGGTTGAAAGTTAACCAAGCCCAGTCTCCTTCGCAGTGTGGAGAAGATAGGGGTAGTATGGAGGGATACCCAGAGCATGAGCAGTCACTGGGAGTGCTTGAAAGTCAAACCAAATGGTGACTAGCGTGAGATGGTCACTCCGTTCTCTCCCAATAATGAGTACCCACAATTCGTTTTATGTCTGTAGGTAGCTATGTCGAACGCAGCCCAGTGGTCTCTCAAGCAAAAGAAAGCAGATAATGGCCAACGGGCGGGTCACCATCCCTCTCCCTTTCCACGCCGGTTTTGTATCCAAAAGTCGGTTTCAAGTAAATGAAGAGGAAGGAGCTGTAACAAGCGCACGCGTAAACGGGGCGGAGGCCCGATCAACCGTTGGCAATCGTCTTGACAGACACACCGCTAGAACATGGTGAATGTGAAAAGAACGAGTAAGGCCAATGCTGCATACGTTTGTCCCGATATAGTGCCCTGCAAGCGTCAGCATCCCCGTTTTCTGGGGGTGATGAGAACTACTGACGGACAAACCATCAATCACAGGAGAGAGGAAAATATAAAGGAAAATAGTAAAAAATGAATAGTTGGCAAGTTCTACGAATTGGGATTGGATAGGACATGGGAATATGCAGCCACCGCGCAATACAAGGGACATTGCGCCAAATTTTAGGAAGGATGCCTATTCCCGTGTTCTAACTACTGCTTGGTTTATAAAGTCCACAGACCAAGAGAAAACGATCCGGACGCAGACAGGCACGAAGCAGCAAAAAGTACAAGGACAGACACAGGCACTTACGTCAAACGTCAGGAGCGCGTCAATTTGTCGTTCCAGTGGTGGAAGAACCTTAAAAAGCTGAAACACAAAAACTGCGGTATAGACTAAGGCAGTAAAACTGATTAAGACGAAAGGACCGAATTCGACTAAGATATTGTTTTTTAATAGGTCTCAATGACTCAAAATGCCTTGCCGTCCATGCTCAGGAGGTCGTGTTATGAAAGTTGGGAGAGGGGAGGGCATGAGAATGTGGAATCGGAGCCTTCTTGCCTCCAGATAAACCGATTTCCGGGTCAGCAAGACAAGAGCGTACCGAAGGAACCAATCCAATCAGCCAGGACACTGGTTGCTGGCCTGGCGAGTGTGGTATACCGAAAACCCAAGAACTTCGAAAGGACGAGGCAAGAGTTTCAGATATCCCAATACTGTTATCGCATGCTTGCAGCGCGGTTGGTGTATTGACAGTGTCAATAGAAGAATACTCTATTAAATGCGGAATGACTAACCGAAAGCGTTTCTAAGTCCATGCATACGTGTTCGCCCTCCGAAGAGAAACACCACCAAGGATATGGTGTGGACTGTAATACACTAAAGACGTTTCGGAGGCGACCAAGCACGTTGCTGTGGGATTAGGTCATGGAATTGAACACCAGACCAGCACGGTCATGAAAAGCATGGACTAATTAAACCCAAAGAACAGTCTAGGGGTAGTGCATCTCGTCTCGTGCTTAAATTGTCCTTATAACTACATGGGTTAGGCTGCAGCACGGCAAAGAATTATCGCAAGTAGCGACCCTCACAATCGAAACGGATAATGTGTGCAACTTCTCAATCGCCAGAATATTCGCCGGCGCAGGAAGCAACCGATGTATCAATCTAACCCTGTGCAGTCACCTCCAGACCGGCTGCACTGGTAGTTGACTTCATAATGCTCCCGATAAATACCATTTGTTAAACTGCCCGACGAGGGACTCCTGCACGATTTAAAAAGCTCAGAAAAATAAAAAAACTTACAACGACGCTTGATCGATATATTCACAGATTGCTTTGATAAGATGGCGTCCCAGAAATGCGATTTCGCCAAAACGAGCTCTTGTGCATGGGGAAATTGTCGCTGCGAACCCGCTAATGCTTCTGTTTTAGACTTTCTCGTTCTCAGACGGACGTGGTTCACAAAATTCAGTCAGCCTACACCATTCAACCAGAAGGATCGGAAAGATAACGCCAACTGCGCTATTGATTCGTTGTCGTAGCAAGAAGAAGCGAGTGACAAGCCAATATGCCCGCTGACTGAGCTGTTCGAACACCGGGCTTCCTGCAGTTGGTGAGAAATCCGGTCACTTGACTAGGCTAAGACAGTCGCGCGGTTGGAGACAGGTTTGAACTCTGGAGAGGATGACTGACTTGTCATCAGAAGTATGTTTTCCTCTGGCACAAAACTCGTGTTCATTAGTCCTCTGCTGAGCATGTTTATCATCGCAACAGCAAAATTGGTTTCTGTCGCACTAGCATTCAATGCGGTTAACCGAGGTAAATATACAAGTCTTTCGGATACATTAATTGTAAGCGGACTGCCGCTATCCAATTACTACGAGGGAAAATCAAATCCACTCCTATAGAGTTGAAATTTAAAGCTCGATCTAGATCCCGTCGGACTCCAGGCTAACGGGTGCCTATCCAGTGTAGAGTAGAGCAAAGACCACCGGCGGTGAAGGTAGGACAACGTGGGTGCAGTTGAGATTCTCACCTCGGCGGCACAAGTCGTAGAACGAGGCTTTAGGGAGGGACCAGTTCAGGCACCAACCAAGTTACGGTCGAGCACAGGAACTGCTCTTGACTGTAGCGGCGTGAATCACCAGCTAAAGGCCCTGATCAAATACAAGAACGACGCCCCAATTTCACATGGAACAAGTACAGTCGACGTGTTCGTTTTGCAGGAAATTTTGACGGCCCTTGAGAAGATCCTAAGACATCCTGGCAGGCTGGTTTGTGTTTCTGTCGCACCAAATTTTGTCTGTCTGTCTATACTGCGCCACTCGATACGTATATCAATTTACATTTGCAGACCACCTCTTCTCCAAGCAAGCCACTTTGTAGACAGGCATCCGTTCAGATTACTGCTTCTGATCCCTGAAGGCATGCTCTGGGTTGCATTTAACTCATAGATTCAACCCTTCTCTGTTCTCGTCTCTATCAGGTAAACAACACAGTGATCTGATTACAAGACAGTGTGGCAAACATTGACACCAGGGCACATAAAAAGCTCTGGAACACCAGTGGGCGTCCCATCCTCCTCCTCCTCCTGTCCAAGTTGGCAGAGACTGGAGGCTGAATAATTAATGCAACGGGTGTCGTTTGGTGCTTTTGTGGTGCTTCATTACTATTTATTTTCTAAGGCCAAAAGCTTCCCCACTCGATGATTGTTAACCACAAAGAGAAGGGGTGCCGTCTCTGGACTATTTATCATCAATCGCTGCTAGCTCCATACCCGACCGGCACTTGGAATGTGAATCCAAATCAGCGGGTCATTGAACAGTTATCTCACGTTTTCTACCAAAGGGACTATGGGGTCCATACCTTGACGACTAGTGCTGCACTGTGGATTTTAGCAGGGAGGTAGGTTGCCTGGATCTGCACGCTTTTCGCTTCGAGCGGCTCGAGTGGAGGGTGAGCTCAGAGCGCCACAATCAACGGGCCAAGTTAAGACTAGCCGGATATGAAGAAAGACAGAGGACGTCTGAATGACGGGGATATTACAGTAGATTTGCTATCTCATGAAAGTTCAACTGAAATTCAGAAGTGTGTTTTCGATCCGAAATTTTTTTAAATTTAAGTAGGCTTGTAATATTGATTATAGCACAGCATACTCCCAAGATATTTCGAGCACGTCTTCTTCTCTCTCTCTCTCTCTCTCTCTCGCTCTCTCCTCAGGAGTGGCGACGCTATCCAGTAATTGCCTGTGATCGGCCATTCCGCGTGACGACACAGAGTCAAGCTGATACAAATATACAGGGTGGTGTTATTGCACAACAAGGCTCCTAGTTTAAGGACTTGGTAAGGACAACAATTTCGCCAACATACGTCGGGGCTGTGTTCTTTGGTCAAAAGTGTCTCCAAAAGACACTGATAAGCAATATAGATCCTGAGCATGCCGACGATGATGATGATGCGGGTGTGCTTCGCACAGCCTGAGAATTAATTCTCACTGAACAAAAATGATAGTTTCAGGATTTGGTTGGCAGATATTTGTGTCCCAATTGAGGTAGACATTTAATCTGCTTTGCAGACGAACAGATCAACGTTTTTTGAAATACGAGAAAGGCGAGAGAGGGCAATGGGGCATCAGGTAAACGAGGCATGGGCGGCCCTTGGTGTTGGTTACGGCTCCAGAACCATTAATAGTTTAGCGTTCCAGTGTGATAGCTGAGGAGGAATGAGTCAACTTTGTGCGTTAAAATAACCAAGCTATCCGAAAAGTCAGCAATAAAATTAATTTGTGCCGGAGTCATTGGTTCTCCTGAAATATATGGAATCGGTTGGATGAGATTGTCTGGAAGACCGAACTGATTGTTCGGAGTTTCTGTCAGGCGACTTCGTCCGTTCTGGTGTGAGACATGGCCCATGCGCCTGAAAGTAATCGATTCGTGGTGCTTGTGATCCAATCCTCTACCACAACTACAAAGAACAGTGCGCCTCTTACTGGTCCACTTAGCTGCTCCCGCATGTGATTCACTGCATAGGAAGCGAAATATTCTGTATTCTAATCTAACTTTATTAAATTCTTTTGAGCCCAAAATCTGTATGAGGACAAAACTAGCCCTGATACTTTGCAACAACGTCCACCACTATCTAACTGACGCCCGCTGAAATGTGCACGTCATTGTGGAGGCATGTATTGAAGGTTTCTAACCAATTAGCAAAATCCTTTCATTGAGGCAGAGAACTTAGAAGTGATTACTGCTTCTGATTGTGACCTTCAGACCAACTAGTGGAGTTTGGAGTTGACTTAGGTTGTGCAGAATAATTAATACGTGTGAGCGTAAGCGTAGAACGGGAAAATGCTGGGTTCAGAACTGAACTAACGTTCAACTCTAACTGTCTGTCAGTGGGACGGAGTAGAGCTGGGAAAATGACAGAACTGATAATGCCTACAAACCACCCTGCACAACCCTAGAAAAACCAAACCCCTCCCTCCGCCAGCGCTGCAAACCCCAAACAACATCGAAACTGACGTTAACACAAACAGTTACAAAAACATATCCTGTCCACATTTCCACCCCACATGCACATCAAGCATCGGCCCGATCAGTCACTAGCAAATCCACCGCATGAACTGGCGAACCGGTGCAAGGAGCATGAACATACACCTGTCACCGCGGCCTTAACTGCCCATGCAAATTCAGTCGGCACATGAGCCTACTCGGCCACATGTGCCTCCATGCAAATCTGCGGTAAACGGCCGCAGACCAAACCCCAGCACCAAACATCTCCCACCTGCAAAGACACAACACACGAACCCATCGCATACCACCCACCAGAGGCACTGACTAGGCATCAATCACGTAAGCGCCGAGCGCGTTAGTTGGCTCTTTCTCCATGTGGCCTCTACGGCACTCTAACGAATGTGAGAGCAGACCATTCTATCGCCTTTGTGCAAGGTCCTGGCGTGTTAGGTGGCGAGGGCGCAGGTCATGGGAGGTACGCGTAGACGGACCGTTAAGCTCTGTCAAACACTTGAGCCCAATCCCCGCATCAAATGACTGACCGGTCCGCACAACAGACCGCTACCCGGGAGAGGGGAGCGGGAATGAGATCGACTCTGAGGGCTGCGTCCCTTCGGGAAACAATGCATATCCCTCACTATAAACAATCTGACGAGGTTTTAAACTATCACGGTGTGTTAAAAGCCCTGACTGGAATGGCTACTCAACTTGGTCTATATGACACGCCAAATCCTGTGGGGTCTGAGACGCCCGTCTTGTTTATGAAATCCTGGTTCATCATGAGTGGAACAGGCATATGTGGCACAGGGTAAATACCTCTTCAGCACAACCGACGCAAAGGCTTCGTAGATGCAATAAGAGTTCAGGAGGAAGGTAGCAAAGATCGTAGCGGAAACGGTGACTAGGCTGATACATTGTATACGCGGCATCCCGCTCATCTTCCTTCCGGAGGAGAGGAAGTAGAACAGCGGCGTAATTTAAGTTCCCCTTGCAAAGATATCTCAAAATATCCAGATATAACAGTTCCGGTAGACTGCAGTTGGCATTCTGTCCTCACTTGTTTCGACCTAAGACACACAAAGAGTAAAGAGGCTTTGCAGAAGAATCTGCAAATTAGACTGCTGGGAGTCGTCATAGGTAGCGAGACTCGGCAGCTCGATAAAGTGCTCCTGGTGGCGCGGTATTCGTTCATGTAGCTACGTGACAGTGGAATCTGTCGTCGCCTGGATGGTCTGACTAAGCGTAGAACGCCCGTTCAACGAAGCCCGAAGCCAGTAAAGCTTGTTGTGTTGTCAATAACGGAGGCTGGATTCATGTTCCAAAGGCCGTGTTTAGCCAATATCGGCTTCAGCTGTCTCTGGCTGACAACGCTATCTGATGAAACAGTGCACTAGAGGTCTCGTCTGCAGAAATCCGAGCGCACTGTCCAGCATCGAGCTGGTGCGACCTAAGTGGGCCAGCAAAGCCCTGACTTTAGTGAAAGAGTGCCATAATTTCCAAGTAAATCAAGGCATTTGTCAACGTCATGGTGGAAGCGGCTGATCGTTTTACGGCATGGAGACTTGTAAATATTCGTTTTCGTGAATGTCATAAGACGCAATTTTTTTACTCACAAGCGCTAAATATAACTTATCCTCACGGCATTCTCTGTTACATGTACTTACTGACAGTTGAAAATCGCAAAAGGCCACGAGGAAATAGATAAATCTGTGTGGTACCCGTTCTGTTATTTGAATAGTGGGTCAACTGAGGGAACCTGACGTCAGCCAAAAACTGCCTACTGTCCTCGGCGGAAGGAAGACGTTGGTCACCATTGACACAGCAAGTACTAAATTGCAAACATCTGCCATCCTGGTGTCGGCCATATCGGTTCTATGCAAAAACTTATGCTGAACAGAAAGGTGCAGAGACAGTCGTAAAACTTTCCCTTTTCTTCGTCACAAGAGTTCGGAGGGAGAGGGGCGAGACGTTGACAACAACAGCACCGAATGAGCCTGGCAGATGCGTCTTCAACGGCACGCGTACGGCACGCGTAGGCCGACTGCTTAGCTTTGCAAGCCGCTGCGCTCGGTCGCACCTTCAGTCGGTCTTGACGTCAGGCCCGGGTGGTGGTGGTGCGATAGGTGCTTCTCAAGTCTGCTTTCGCTATAAACTAATGCACACGCAAGTCAGTGTGACATCAGCCGGGCGATCAAAATAAATGCGCCTATGAAGCTTGCATCAAGTCAGAGTGAAACATGCCTCATGAGGGCAGCATAGCCACGCACCTCCATTCACAGGTCGGGCTACCCTAAATGGGCTCCGCGGTCAAAACAGACAGAAAATGTGCCTAAATACTCCTTATTGCAGGCGAATTACGCCTGGTTGATGGCGAGTGTGCAGTACGCTTGTTCATCCTCTAAATCCAAGCTTTTGAGCTAGTCCTCCTAAGGGCATTTGATGGGGGGCAAGGGGGGACAAATGTGAGGGACGTAGAGAGGGATCGACTTTCTCGCGCTCTCTCCATAATCCAATCCACTAATGTATCCGTATCGCTGTCCCTGGGGACGCGGGGATGCCTAGCGAGATCGACGGACAAACTATTGGACACACGCTCTGTAGACCCCGAGGCTTAGTTCTGGCGTTCACCGGTCTAAAGTGATTGCTCGACGGAATACGGCCTTTCCACGCACGTGAAACATCTGTAGAGTCGTCAGGTGGTCAATTTCGGCCTGCATTTTATCATCATTCTCCCGTAGTTGAAGCCCAGATGTGATAAACCTGAAATTTAAACCCGAGTTAAGTTGGTCCCTGAGCCGAATGTGAAACCAGTTCGAGTACTAGTCAATGATTCCCTTGACCGCGCACGGAACTACTAGATGCCACAATAGAGCGCAAATTCATCAATCCCGCGGGTGGATGGACTGCCAATATTGGGAAGAACCAGATGGATAGCAAGAATGATAATAATACTAAGCATAATAGTAAAATACTAGCCTGGACAGGTTGCCAGAGGACTGAGGGGAAAATAAACAGTCTGCCTTGAAAGTCGACAGTTAGGGCTAACTAGCATAAACGTTACTGACCTAGCGGACCTGCTGCCTAGCACCCATGCACGACAAATAGCTGACCTACGCCACATAGTAAGGCACGCATCGACATGTGTGTTCATGCCTTACACAAGCGTCCTCCGAGGACCTTGAATAGGACGTTGCAAGATCAGATGCCGCACACAAGCGTCCCCCAGTTGACCGGAATGCTCGGCATCGCTGCAATGTTGACGCGGATGAAATGTCGATAGGGGTATAATATCAGACAGAAGCCTTCTAAAACGGCCGTCCTATGATTTAGAGCAAAAGGTTGTCCATACAGCTCCGAATCAAATAAGACCCATGAGTGGCTGCTGATGTACTGGATCGGCAGGCTAAAGTGGAAGCGGCCACTTCTGAGTTAACTGAATACACGAGGTGGAGAGCCAGGACTGAACTCCTCGAACAATTTCGAACAGGCCGTAACATAAACCAGCACGGCTGTTCACCCATTACCGAAACCAGGAAGGACAGGCTGACGAGGGCGGTCATCAGCAGTAACAACAGACGAATTAATGATACTTCATAAACCGTAAGTACATATAGGGACAAACGGTAGAGACTTATAAATACCTTGGGGCTTTCCGTCACATACAACGAGTGTCCTCAGGACCGCAGAACGCACCGCCGCCGAAAATGGAGTCATTATCCTCCATCGATCACATACTAACGTGTGATAATCAGGGAAAATCTCAAATACGTGAGCAAACTGGGGTTGTTTAACGGTTTATAGCCTGAAATTGTCCTTGCTAGTACACATATCAGATCGAGGGACGACTGATTTCGCACAGACACAATAACTGCTGGTGTGGAGGGGTGTGACACTGTTTCTTGCCCTGCAAGTCAGCCACGATATTGACATGGCCCAGCAACAAGACAAAAAGAGAGCCGCTTGAACCTTGGAATTTCACTAACAACATAAGTCCGCACACCAATCTGCTGTCTGTAAAACACGTGATGCCCTTTCAAGCGAGACAAGGACACAGTCGAACGACAGGTAGTTAGGCGCAACAGAAGTCGCTCATTTGTTATTGCTTTGTCAGAATCACCGAAGACGGTCGAAACGGAATACGGTCTGCCCCCTGGACGTGAAACTTCCGGTATTCGTTAGGTGGTCATTTCCGGCCTGCATATTATCGTCACCCTTCTGTAGCTCAAGACCAAGTATAATAAACCTGAAATTAAAACCCGAGTTCAGTTGGGCCCCAAGGTTAATATGCGACCAGTTCGAGTACTAAGCAGAGGATCCCCCGAATGCGACCGAAAATACTTAATGGTACATAGGAGTAATGTTCATCAATTTGGCGGGCGGATGGATTGTAAATGTTGGGAAGGGTCAACTACCTCGATTAGAGAACCGAATTAATACCAAGAAAAGAAAAATAATAAAATAGTAGCCTTGGCAGTTTTACAGGGGAGTGGAGGGCGGGGGAAGGGAGGAAGAAAAACGCAGAGAGTTTGCCATGGAAACCTGACAGGTGGGCATAACTGGAATGCAAGTTGTTGACCCAGCAGATCTGCTGTCTTACACTCATGCTCGTCAGATGGCTGAGCAACGCAACATAGTAAGACCTACATCGACATGGTGTGTTCACACCTTACATACGCGTCTTTGGAGGAATTCGGATAGGACGTTGCAAGATCGGATATCACAAATCCGTGTACTCCAGTTGGTTGGCAAATTCGGCATTGCTGCAGTGTCGATGCAGGCGAAAAGTCGATAGGTCAGACAAGTGCCTTCTAAAACTACCGTTAATGAAAACATTACCCAAATAGTTCAGGATCGAGTAAGACTCATGAGCGACTGTTGGTGCACTGGATCTGCAGGCTAAAGCGGAAGCTGGAGTGGCCACTTCGGAGTCAACCGATAGGTGAGACGGGACAATTTTGAATATGTTGTAAGACAGGTCAATTACCGAAACCCCAAAGAAGTGGTTGATTAGGGCGACCATCAGCTGTAACACCAGAATAACTCATGATAATTCATAAACCGTACATACATATCGGGTACAAACGGCACTCACCAACGCTTTAGGGCTGTGAAAAACAAGGAGTGCCTTCAAGGCCACAACACGCACCGCCACCGAAAGTGAAGCCAGTCTCCTCCATCGACCACACGCTACTGTGCGATAATAAGGGAAAAAATCACAAGTACACAAGCGAGCTGGGGTTGTTTAACGGATTCTGGCTTGAAATTGTCCTTGCTAGTACACAGGTCAGACCGAAGGATGGCTGAAATCGCGAAGACATAAGAACTGCCGGTGCGGAGGGCTAGGCAAACTGTCCTGAGCCCTGAAGGCCAGCCACGCATTTGACGTGAACGAGCACCAAGATAGCCGCTTGAGGCTTGCACTTTCACTAAAAAATTTAAGTCGGTACGCCGATCTGTTGCCTGTAAATTACGCGATGCCCTTTCGAACCAATCAGACTCAGCTGACTGACAAGTGGTTAGACGCCACAAAGGCCGCTCATTTGTTACTGCCTTGTCATAGGCTTATTTACGGGTCTGAAGGCTAAGGCTCGGAGATCAACTTAAAACACTGCAGATTTACCCGTCTGCGTAAGGGGTGGAGGGGAAGAGCCTGCATAGTATATTTAAAATTCGAAAAAACTAGATCACAACAAACAGACGAAATCAATTTAACTCGCCACCAATACAAAAACCTGAAAGTTTTTAATCACTCTATGGGAGGGAAAAAAACAAAACTTCGTGGGCCAAACTCGCCTACGACATTCTTCGCGTGTAAGAACAGAGTACGAAGTAGAGGTACGATTGTTGTGTGGAGCACAGTAGAGTATCCGGTCGCCACAGTGGCGGACGAGAGGAGAAAAGAGAGTTAGCCAATCAGAATACGACCTTGCCATACACAGTACCTGATTGGCACGGCGAGAAAATACATCAAACCACTGTCTAAAGGCAGCGATACGGGGACAATCGAACAACAGATAATTTTGAGTAACCAACTACATCGGGTGAATTTTATTTAAGGAAATGAGTAACGCGGAGGGATCAACGATGGGCGCCTCCGATAGCGGGGTGCCGAGTATGAGGTCTCGCAGTTAACAGCAGTGGTTGAGATGACGCACTAAGTCGTTACTTAGACAGTTTTTAGACTGCAAATGCCTTCTTTTCGATGTGGCCTCCATAGTAACCCTCCCTCCAACGTGTGGCTCGCATTAGATCGACTTAATCTCATCAACATTCGGCTTGACTCAGACAGGCTGCCGAGGCGAGAAAGAGACGGAGGAAGGGGTGAGATGGGATGAGTTCTAATCCAGTGCTTTATATTCTCTTTATAATAATTACACGCAATCAAGCAAATATCACTACACGTTGACAGTTGAGGCCTGGACGGTTCTCAGTGGATGGAATAAACCTGGGCCTACACGGTACAGCGGGGCCGGATACAATGGCTCCTTCTTAATGTGGTCTTTATAAATCGTCATACATTTTAATCCCTCTTAGCGCATTGGAATTCTCGGGGTCAGCAAGATTCGGTTGGACTGTGTGGCTAAGCTTGTAGTAAATAAAGCCAAGACCTCCGTATTCACCCCGCGGGAAAAAGAAAGCTACATAAATATTCTTGTACATGAAGGCCAAGACGGAGCTGTTGCTGAATGATCCTCAGTTCAGAGGAACTATCCTGTCAGTTGCCAACTTCTGAACCTACCAAATTGAATGCAAGTTGTGACATTGGGAATGCGCCAGGAGGGCAAGAGTTGGACTTGGAGTAGTAACTAAAATTATTCGCGTGTCTTGCCACAATAACTGTGGATCCAATTAGAATTTCCAGGTGTCGGGGAAACCCTACTCGGGTTCGTGCACGAGCAAAAGAGGTTAGGGTTTAACGCGAAAAAGCAAGCCGTCTGTAGGCAGAAAGCGTAGGCAACAAGCTCCGGTCGACAGACCGCAGGAGCACTCCTGCATGTGGTTCGCTTACACGGCACATGCAGCATGGTCACGAGCTGTGCAGTGACGTCAAGAGGGGGCGAGTTTCAGCAAACGGCAAGAATTTTGCAGACGAGCCAAGATACGAGGAGAGACTGACACAGCGAGCGCACAAGATCTTGATGACCTGTCAGAAAAGGATAGAAGACGACTGACTACCTTGCAAATCGTGATCGTAAATAGTGTCCGCAAACTGAGATGATTCTCTCAGCCCGGTTGACCGTGCCCAACCAACAGACAAGAAGCGCATGACCACACCTTATTCGACCGACGCATGCACAAGACGAAGTGGTGGCTCAAAGAAGGATGTTCAGCGGTTGGGCAAGAACATGCTTCACTCACGCAGTATGTGGAGACCATGACCTGGGCATTTAAAAATTCCGTTCAGCTGTGGATCGTCATGCTGTGTATTTGAGCGGTGGCGGCTTGGTGGATGGATGACATCCATTCGTGTCCTCCCGTCGCGACAGAAGCAGTGTGCTCACCAATTTATGATCCTGGTAATCGTTTAGAAGTTTTCTCCACCGAAAGTCCGACCACATAAGCTGCCGTCTGACAAGGCTCTCAAGGTTAGAATAGACCAGTTGGGTATCAGGCGAATGGCAAACGAGCTTGCACAAGATTGCCAATAATTTCAACCGGGCACGCAGATGACGTTGAAGAAGTTCAAAGGTGGCTCAGCGATGGCGAGTCTTCAGTCATTGCATCTAGGTCAGTGTGTGCGTGTGCGTGGGCATGTGACATTCTTCCCCCTATCGATTCACTAAGAGGCAGATGCAGCAGGCGCATCTCAGAGGCTAAAAGCACATAAAGCGAAACCAGCTGCGGGAGGGGAGTCCCGTCACGCATTAGTTGCATTTACTGAGGGCCGCGAGGTTTCTCAACCAGGAGGGCTCAGAGGCCACGAGTTTGTACATCCTTACACAATAAGATTTACCACGCCAGCTAAGGATGACAGCGACGTAGCACCCAAAGCTGGATATAAATTGGAGTGCGCTGCACAAGGATGACGAACCAATAAATAAAACAGCCGTAAGGTTTTGGGTAATTGGGGGATAAAGGGTGGTAGAAAGGGTGGGGGAACAAAAAACGCGAACCTACCTTTGGCAAAGGCATAGTGCGAAGGTTGGTTTCATCACGCCTGTATGAGGAGAAAGGACATGAGAGTGAGGCAAAGTATACAGTAAGGCGCAGAAGCAGAGGGGCTAAAAATCTGACAAAGAACCAAAACACAACACACACTGAAGCGTGCTCATCGATGTACTCTACATATTTATAGCCTAACCTGTCCTTCCCTCGTAAGAGAAATCCCAAAGTCGAGGTGAGAAGCATAAACAGCCGGAAAAATCGAACTGAGGGGTATGCTGGCGACAGCTGTCTTATTTAGGTCAGCATTGTGTGAATGTGTGTATACGCAGTACACATAGACGAGGTTACCAGCAGCTGCGCCCACTTCCGCATCAGACAACTGACCAGCTCGGACGGTGGTCTGATTGTGAGGGTGGGGGAGAGAGTGAGTTCGACAGCTCAGCGCATTTCCTCAGTAAACAGTCTAACACGCTTGAAACTATCACAGTGCGCTAAAAGCCGTGGCTTGGAAGGTTGCCAACTGATGGGATAACTCGGACATTGTGGTCAGCCCAATTTGTGTTTTGTGTGGAGTGGCTGGCTGGCGGATTGAGAGTGAGGCTGCAATGGCTCCTTCTCAATGTTGCCTTTATGGCACTCCCATTCCGTGGGATCCGATCCAGGTTTGGTGGTACGCCCAGGGGCGGCTTCGGTCGCATCAGCCACCTGCGCCCTCTCCCATCGCCGGTTTTCTTGATTATGTCATGACACCAGGCTCAGGTGGGGAGGAGGAGGCATCTGGTTGCTCAACATCGCCGGGAAGATCTTCGCCCGTATCCTTCTCGATCGTCTTAACGGTCACCTAGAGCAGGGCCTGCTCCCGGAAAGCCAATGTGGCTTCCGCCGACACCGCGGAACAACCGATATGATCTTTGCCGCCAGCTATAAGAGAAGTGCCAGGAGATGCGAACTCACCTTTACACTACATTCGTGGATCTGACGAAAGCCTTTGACACGGTGAATCGCGACGGACTCTGGAAAGTCATACAGAAATTCGGCTGTCCTGAGAGGTTCACGCACATGGTGCGTCAGCTTCATGACGGGATGAGGGCGCGCGTCACTGACAACGGGACAGTATCCGAAGCATTCGCAGTGACCAAAGGAGTGAAGCAGGGCTACGTATTGGCAAACACCCTGTTCGGTATCATGTTCTCTGCTATGTTGATGGACGCCTACCGTGATGAGCAGCCTGGGATCCGCATCGCCAAAGAACCGACGGACATCTTCTCAACAGTCGGCGTATGCAGGCTTCAACGCGTGTGTCTACGACTACAGTCCATGACTTACTCTTCGCAGACGACTGCGCCCTTAATACCATGACGGAACAGGACATGCAAAGGAGTATGGACTTCTTCGACGCAGGCTGCGCCAATTTTGGATTAACAATCAGTATAGCCAAAACGGTTGTCATGCACCAGCCGCCACCTAGCACGGAATACATTGCTCTCCGAATCAGTGTCAACGGTGCTCATCTCAAAAATGTGGAAACTTTGCTTATCTAGGAAGCACGCTGTCACGCAACACGAGAATCGATGACGAGGTTGCCCAACGGATCTCAAAAGCTAGTCAGGCCTTCGCCTGGCTGCAGGCCTCCATGTGGAATCACCAGTGTTCACCTGAACACCAAACTGAAGGTGTACAAGGTTGCCGTCTTGACGACACTTATTTACGGAACGGAGACCTGGAACATTTACTCGAACTAAACCAGGAAGCTGAATCACTTCCATCTCAAATGCCTCCGCAGAATACTGAAGCTGAGATAGCAAGACAGGATCCCGGACACGGAAGTCCTGGAGCGGACCGGAATCCTCAGCATCCACGCCATGCTGAGGCAAGTTCAACTGCGATGGAGCGACCACCTGGTAAGAATGGACGGCGAACGACTACCAAAACGACTTTTCTACGGAGATGTCGCTACGGGTTCTCGCCAGCAGGGAGGTCAAACGACGCTACAAGGATACTTTTAAGAAATCACTGAAGCAACTGCAAATCAACCCAGCGATCTGGGAGGACCTCGCAAAGGATAGACCGGCATGGAGAAGATCCGTTAAGACTGGTGCAGCAATCTATGAGGCCAACCGGGTCGCCGCCGCCAAGGCCAAAAGAGCGGCACAAAAGTCACCAGCGCCCCGGACAAACACCGCCGATGCCCAGGCCCTTACAACAGGACGGCGCTGTCAACGCACTTTCCACACGCGAATCGGCCTGGTCAGACATATTCGGACGCAATGCACCAACAATCCGACAATTCCAAATTCTACGTCAAATTCTGCCAATTCTCCTTCGGACTCCCCACCCTCACTCCTGGCATCAATTTCATTACTCCCACCATCATAGAGACCACATCCCAATACCCATCACCGGTTACCCCCACCACCACCAGCGACGGGGACTCACTCCTAAACTGTCCTCAATGCGACCGCACATTCATCTCATGCATCGGCCTGGTCAGTCACTTGCGAATCCATCGTACAGAGACTGGTGAACCAGTGCCTGGAGCAACAACACACAGCAGAGATCGCCGCCTCCACTGCCCTCACTGTCCTCGCGCATTCACTCATCGCATGGGCCTATTCGGTCACATTCGCATCCATGACGGCGGAATTCACCGCAATGCCGACAACACCGATACCCCATGCAAACCCTCCGCTCCTGCCACTGCCACTCCACTACTACGAATGACATCCCCCAGGCTCTACCGATTTCTCCTGCCCGCACTGCGCCTGCAAATTCAACGCACGCATCGGCCTGGTCGGTCACCTGCGAATCCATCGCACGGAGGCTGGTAAACCAGTGCCTGGGGCTTCGGCATACAGTCGTCACGCCCGCCTCCACTGCTACCGCAAAGTTACACACCGCATGGGCCTATTAGGACACATGCGCCTCCACGACAACCTGCGGTAAACTACCGGAGGCTAAGCCATATCAGCGCACACCATCTACACTAATAAATAGACAACACCCTCACAATCATCATAATATACCTGATAAAATCACGATTTCCTAGAAACCGTGGTTTGGAAGGCTGCCAATCTGACGCTTACACCAGACCACGCCGTCGGCCCAGTGCATGTGTTGTGTGTGTCGAGTGGCTGACCAGTGGACTGGGAGACAGACGGCGATGGCTGCTGCATGTCCCCTGAGTAAGTAAATCCTGGTGTGTGCGTTATGGGGGCCAGGTCGTACTGTGGCGCGCGTAGACGGGTACGCCGACCCGTCAGCCAATGCGCCCACTCCCACATTAAACAACTGACTGGCTCGGATGGTGGTCTGATTGAAGGGTGGGGGGGAGAGAGAGAGTGAGGTCAACAGCTCCTCGCATTTTCCTCACTAAAAACAATCTGACGCGCTTAAAACTATCACGGTGCGCTAAAAGCCATGGTTTGGAAGGTTACCAACTAACGGGATAACTCCGACCACGTGGTCAGCTTAATGTGTGTTTTGTGTGGAGTGGCTGACTGGCGGACTGAGAGTCAGGCTGCAATGGTTCCTTCTTAATGTGGCCTTTTTGGCACTCCCACTCCGTGGGATCCGAGCCAGGTGTGGTGGTACGCCAACGGGCGACTCCGGCCGCGGCAGCCACCTGCACCCTCTCGCATTTCCGGTCTTCTTGACTCTCTCATGACACCGGGATCAGGTGGGGAAGGAAGAGAGAGTGCGGTAGATGCAGCGCAATTCTACTATCACTTAAAACTAATTCACGCACAAGTCACCGTCCCTGCACCACCTGGTGTGGAGCATACGGTGGACCTCGTCGTAATCTACGGTCGAACTGTTGTGTTGTGGAGGAGGATGTCCGCGTACACGTGATTATTGGTACCGCACACCACACAACCGACTGGCTTAGGCGGTGGTCTGATTGTGGGGGCGGGGGAGAGACTGAGGTCGACGGTTCAGCATATTTTGCTCACTATAAACAATCCGGCGCGTCTGAAATTATCAGTGTGCTAAAAGCCGTTGCCAACTTACGGGATAACTCGGACCACGTGGTCAGCCCAGTGCATGCGTTTGTGGGCAATGGACGACTGGCAGCTGACAGTCAGGCTGCAATAGCTCCTTCTTAATGTGGCCTTTATGGCACTCCCACTTAGTTGGGATCCGAGCCACCCCTACCTTATGCTGTTGTGTTCTTGTTTTGTGTTGGACCACAGTGCGTGGGCCTGTGCCCTCTCCCACTCCGGTCTTCTTGATTCTGTCTTGACGCCGGGCCCTGGTGGGGGAGTGGAACAAAGAGTGAGATA
Source organism: Schistocephalus solidus (assembly GCA_017591395.1). Classification (NCBI taxonomy): domain Eukaryota; kingdom Metazoa; phylum Platyhelminthes; class Cestoda; order Diphyllobothriidea; family Diphyllobothriidae; genus Schistocephalus; species Schistocephalus solidus. The sequence goes on along the minus strand of WEDG01003447.1, from coordinate 123,738 downwards.
GATGCAGGTCAAGCCTACTCTCACTGTAATCCAGCGTAAGTCACCATCCCTGCCCCACCCTGCTGTGGAGCATGCGGTGGGCATCATCAAAAACGACGGTCGAACTAACATGGGTACCGCACGCATGCGCAGCTTCGGACTTCTTGACTATATCCTACCATTGGGACATGACAGGTGAAAAGAAAAGGACGAGATATATAGTACGGAAGTCCGATCGACTGTAAAGTTCCCGCGCAAGTCACCGTTGCACCCTCGTCACTTCCTGCGGACGAACTTGGCATATTACTAGGTCAAGCCGAATCCACATAGATACACCAGGGAACCCTGAGCTGGCGTCTTCTCATAAGAAAAAGGGAATCACTATCTCAAAAAAGAAACAACCCAACGGAACCAACAGGAAAAAAAAACGAAAACACAACCCTTCAGACTTGATCGTGGACTGAGAGCAACAAGAAACAAAAAATCAAACGTGAGACCCACAAGCCTACGAATGAGATGAAACAGGAGTCCGGGTCCAGATTAAAGCTACATGGGATGATGCAATGGACAAAGGCAGAGGTAGACGGTCAAATACCGGCAGAGGACGTGAATACACAGGGTAGCGCCCTAGCATTTAACTAACCTGAAGCTTTTGCGTTAGCACAATGCTCTAGAAATTGTGGTCTTAAAGGACTGATGCTCGGCTGGGCCGAGGGTCGGGTTGCAATGGTTTCTTTTTAGTGACCATATGGCGGCTCCTAAGAATGTCAGATTCGAGTGCGTTAAGCCTGGCTCACGTAAAGAGACGGATTGGCAAGTTTGTAAGTGATAGATGCGCATAGATGCTTCTCGTGCGATCGGTCACTGCATTCATACTTGCCTTCCTGTTGTTTCAACACCAAAAATCAGAAGCAAATTTTGTGTCAATTACCTCACTAGAGTCCTCACCATCGTTTTTTATGGGGCAGTGATGGGCATTCCCATTCCAGGCAAATTATCAACCGACACGATAACCATAATAACATTGCCAGAGCAAACTCATGGTACTGAAAAAAGTATCCATTTGAACTAGCCAGGGGAACATTGGCCTCGTCCAACAAGAGTAGCCCTGTTGCTGCCATCACCGCCGCCGCCGCACATGGAGACGTAATCTGCGCGCACCCATCACAAGCGCGGCCGAGCGAGTGAATAAAAAGGCTGTGACAGGTCGCGAGCGCCAGAGCGTGGCCATGAAATGCGCACGCCTGCTAAACCCAGGCGGTCGCGCTATGAGCAGATGAGAAGAGGATAAACGGGCGCGCGAACTAGTTGAGACAGTAGGCGGACTGCACACATGCTCACTTGAAACAGGCACAAGTAAACTATTCGAGGGCGGCAATGAACTTCAATATTGATTTTATCATACAAACTCTGGCCTTTTGAGTTGGGAGATGGCGCTCACTGATCCATCCTGCCTGTAGGCAGACGCATGGGCAGTTCGCTTTATGACCCTAAAACGCTTAGTGATGAGCGTGTTATCTGCAGGAGGCTATCAACTGATTTCCAGATTACTTACAACATTTTATGGAGTAAGAGCGGGTCTGAAGGGCGAGTATAGGTGGCCCTGCGCTTAAATTCCAAGGAAAGTAAGGTTGAGGTTAACGGTTAAAACTGGGGTTGCGCTTAAGGTTGGAGTTCGTCAGATGACTAATGCCGACAAAGACGAGGGAGACTTAAATGACTATTTCTGGCTCAGTAGCCGTTAGCAGCCAGTCACACCAAACACTAGGTGGTCCCCCACCCAGCCATGTACACGACTGACTACTTGGACTTTGATAAGAGCCACTCCCTGATGTTCAATGGGAGGAAGACGTCTAGACAGCATGACATTTGTTGACCCAAAGCCTGGCATCAAGCCTACTATTGACAATGCTATAGATGGTTATGCAAATCGGCAGCCGAGGGGACAAGTAAACAAGCGCACGCGCGCACACACATGGGTACTTTCAGGGCATAAATTAGCAGCCTGATGAGGAGAGACACAGCGTGGCATGAGGCCTGTCACGAAACATGTTGTCATCAGAGTTGCATGCTTATGTAGCCTGGCTGTGGAACACGGAGATGGCCTTTCCTATCCCATGGAGGGGAGAGGGGAAAGCCATGACCAGCGTGTACTTACAGTAGACGTGCTATCTTATGAAATGTTAACCGACATTTGGAAGTGTTTTCGATAAGAAACATTTACTAAAGTATGATGTAGATATCAATTTTCGTGCAGTATGATTTCAGGATATTTTATTCAGCCCAGGATACCGGCTTTCGAAGGATTCGTATGATCCTCAACTGCCTAGAAGCTTCGGTGGAAGAAATTATAGGGAGTGGTGACTAACCTGAGGACAGTTTCATGAAACCACACACGTGAGGTGAAATCCAGTCAAGATCATGACGAAATGACTGCCTTGCTTGGCTAGGTAATCGGTGAGATTGATAATTAAGTGACTGTGTGACGCCACTCTAAAACTCTTTTAAATAATCGGTCAAGTTAGTGGTCAACCCTCTGCACCTTTGCTAAAAAGTCATCCAAGGTTGAGCGATGGCGCGCACAGTGAGAGCATCTTCTAAATTTCGATGAGCCACTCATCACGCTCTCGCTGACCTCTGCAGCGAACTTTTATCCAACTCCAATTTATGCAGTCATGTAATCCGCTTCTGACGGCAGAGGTCACCGCGGTCACACAAGGCTGCGCAACAGCAAGGCATCCGGTGAGGAGGGTACTCCCGCCGAAATCTGCAAGTCTTGTTTTGATAGTCTGGCGCCCTGGCTCCAAGAGCGGATTGAACAAGCGTAGAGAGATGAGGTCGTGCCAGATGGCTGAGGCTCATACATCCTCGTAGCTTCTACAAGAAGGGAGTTAAGACAAAATGCGAGAACTACCTCAGTATAAGCCTCATCGAAGTTGCTGCAAAGGACTTCGCTGTTATGCTACTAAGGAGATTTCCCGTTGTTCGCGACTTCAGGACGAGGCCCAACCAAGTCAGATTCCGTGCCGAACGTGAGTGTGTGAACAAGCTATTCACGCTGATGCACATTCCGAATTTCACCACTACGTTCGATTCCGTGCATCGTTAATCCCTGTGACGAATGATGGCACTAGATGGTGTACTGACAAAAATCATTGTCATTATCAGGCTAGTTTCAAGCTTTGTGGTCTCCATTCTATGGTTTCATGGATGACTGAAGTTTACGTGTAAACGCTGGAGAGACCACAATATTTTCAAGCGGCATCCCTGACCCTGAGAAGGTTCCTCTCGTGTAGACAGTTTCAAAAATATCTCGGGAGAGGTTGCTACCGAATGGACAGAATAAGGACAACAAGGTCTCCACAATTCATGCTGTTCGCCGGGTTTTCTCGAGCTTGCGGATCAGACGCGACATCCCCATCGCCAAGAATATCGGCGTCTACCACGCATCCGTCCAGCCAGTCATCCTCTAGAACTGCGCTGTGCGCGTGGAAGATAAGCGAAAACTGGAGGGGCTATAGTGCCACTGCTAGAGGACCAGCCTTCGAGTGAAGTACACCGACTTCCTCCCAAATGAGACAGTCCGCACTCGCTGTGACAAAATCACGAGGATATCCCAGGCGATCCAAGAAAGACAACTGGGGTGGTTTGAGTACGTTCTTCGTCGTGTTGCTGCCCCTGATCTGGCACTGTTACCCACTTGGAGGCATCAAGGAGGGAGTCAAGTCAAAACCCAACTTGTCACAGTTCGTAAAGACACGGAGGTCGTTCCTGGGCATTCGGTTTCCGTTGCTGGCAAAGACTATGGGTTGAGCTGTCCAGATCCGCGGCAGCCGATCGTCATGTATGAAGAGGTAAAGTTCGTGACATGGAGGCCGGGTAGGTCAGGCATGATCGCAACCGTACAAAGTACCAGTATGTGGGCACCATGCAAGCATTCATTAGGAAAACATTAATTACTCTCAGTTAATCGGCAAGAAGGGTTTAAGACTGCTTCTGCAGAGTGTGAACGATAAGTAATCCAGAGGTGGTGGCGTAGCAAAGCTCGCCAGTTGGAGCTAATTAAACTCCGACTTTGTTTGGAGGCCACGGCTGAGGTTATAGATCAGGGATTCATAGGCGATCACTCTACCTTCCCCCGAGGCAGGTGGTACCTTTATAATCTGCTCAAAATAAGAGTATAGCATTTATCCCCTTTCAACTCATGCCTCTGGCTGAAAATGCAACTTTCTCTTCGAGCTCGATGCGCACAATGTGGGTGTTTGGCTAAGCGTGCAAGGACTGCTTGCGACCTAAATGCCTATGTGATGGTGAGGACGATGATGGCGATTCATTTGCATACTGGCCAGGGACCGTCACTAATTGGTTAGACTGCAGTGATTTAGATTATAGGGGAGTTTTGACGACATCGGCTCCGTTTTCAGGCCTCATACTCATAGTGGTAAGACTACTGAAAACGGGCTTGTGCGCAGTGGTGCACACGCTGATCCCTCAGTTAACACGAACCACATTCCATTAACTCGAACTCCAGAAGGCAATGCGAATGGGCCAATGCGACCTGACCTTCCATCAAAAGGACTGAGCTATCCCAGGACATGGCAACCTTTTAGGACGCTTGTTATTGGAGCGCCAGGAGACACCCTAGAGGGAGCAGCCTGCAGCAGGTGCGGTGAAGGCTAACGCCCCAAGAAACAAGGACAGAAGGAAAAACCCTAAAAGTATGCAAGGAGAGGATAAAATCCTGTGGGAGGGGGGCAGTTCCTGCCCTTCGGCTGTTCATCCACTCCTACGCGGTACGAAAGGCATTATTGAGAGGGATCAGGTGTATGAGCTTTGTGAACAACGTAGCGGTCAGGTTAGTAGTGGCAACTTCGGACAGAAAGTGACTGCAAGAGCCTGGGGAGCTCAGTGTCGCCAAACATGCACTCAATCGTGCGCAAGGAGCACGCACGCACGATAACGAGCAGCTTCAAGTGTACCACGTGGTAGAGCGGTCAAGTAGCATTACTACACAGTTCACTCCGTTACGAACGCGATTTAATGGCTAGAGATACCGTGGTGTGCAAATCGTGATCAAAGGCCAAGCGAGAGAGACAAAATACTGACAAAATGTTCCTTGTGAAAGACATTAAAACGTTTTTTTTGTGAGCCGCTTATAAGTCTTTAAAAACCTAGATGCACGACAGTAGGAGTTGGTAGAGCATTGAAAAGCAAAATAATGGAGGTTGGGTGGTCTGACTGCAGACTATCGGAAGTTGTTTTCGAGAACAGTATTGTGCCAATGTCCTACTCAACAAAAAACTGAAAGTACTTCTTCCGTTATTGCAGCAGTGGTGCAGGGCAAAGCGTTTGACAAGTAGTATTACTGTCGATAGAAACAAAGAGGCGAGTTACAGAAAGTAGTTCAAAAAAGAAGAGACAATAACTGGAAAATGAGGTGTATCGGCCTGACGTATTGGGTTCCCTTATCCACGACTGTCTCTGATGATGTATTTGAGCGAGAAACCGAAACTTCATGTTTCAAAATTACATCTCCTTCTTCTGAAGGATCATGACTGCGTGGGGAGGCGGCTGTGGCTTAGGAGTGGCTTAGACAGTAGTGAGGAAGGTTTACGCGGTATTGACCCTTCCTCACTTCTCTAGCTTCATCTTCGAGACGCGTAGAGATGCGATCGAGATCAGTCATTGACTGCAGATACTCCGCGTCTACGCGTACCACATACATACCGCTGCATCACATTACACAAACTACTTCTCAAGCATCCCGGCATAGAGGATGTGCGCGAGTGCGCAAAGGGCAGGAAAGGGAAGAACTGAGAACTCACTTTCGTTTGATTTTGCAAAGGTCAAAGGCCACTTCTCGGTAGCTAGAGGAACGCGAATCAAGGTAGGCTGCATAGTGCCTGATGAAGGAGAACATTGTATTGGCTGCAGATGGGCGATTGAGGTGAAGGGAAGGTGGAAGGACAATAAATAATCAGAAAATGCAAATAGGACAGCTTGTCTATAACCGTCTCCACGCACTGGTTGCAGGTGGCGACGCAAATTATATTGTGTAGTAAAAGGAGTTCTTCTGTACCATAGTGCAGTGTTGAGACAGTACGGTAGGGGATGAACACCGACGCGGTGCATAACTGAGAAATCGGACAGTAAAACAGCTACCCGAACAAACCTACAGTCCCAGGGTCTACTACATAATTAACCTCTGACTCTGTAGCCCGTCTGTTGACTTGAGTAAACAACAAAACAGATGAAGTAGTCAATAATATGCAAAGCGCAAACTAAGAGCAAAAAAGCCACCGTAGATGACACGCCGTTTGTGCAATGTCTTCCAGTGCCCTTCTAGTCGTTAAAATTGTTTAGCAATTAAGCAGGTGAGCATGCAGGTAAGAAGCCGAGACATAAAAAAATTGACTCCACGACAGGGACAACTGGTACATCCACAAGTATCAAACGGTGGAATAGCGTTCCATGAAGACTAGCAGGGAAACAAGCAAGCTCTCGGGTCTGACGAATAAGCAGCCACCGACCATGTGCGGTAATGTCTTTAGCCAGGGTTGGACATCGACCTGGCAGATCAGTTACCCATAAACAGGTCATGTTGCCTGTCAGCTAATAAGGCCGTAACCTTGACTTAGTGTGCGTATGGGTGAATATGGACGTCTACTTTAGAAGGTAAGAACGACAAGAGTGCATACTTCCAACGAACCGCGCCACGAAACCGTTCTTCGATAAGCCACAGCTTTACTGAGTTTCTGTTTCAAGTGCTCTGTCTGGACTTGCCGAAAGCCAAAGACATCGAGAGGGGGAATTTCCAGTTTGCCTAAATTGCCGCTATGTGAGGACACCAGTTCCTGTCCACAACACCGGCGATATTATAGCCAACCCCGCATACGCACGGTTGCTGAGTGAAAAAAACCAGCATAGGACGATCGCTGGCCGCAAATTGTGAATTTCCCGCCATCAAACCTTACGAGCAACATTAACAGGTTACGATACACCGACTGCGAAGTTATGTCAGTGGACGTGCTCCAAAGGTCGTATGTAGATTCAGCTACGACGGGACGCGATGTAAGGGTGGTGCGAACGCCCACATTAGAATGCGGAACTGCATAAATTTACCCCTCCAACAAACCAATCTAATATCCGCCTGTCAACTCACCTTTGACAAGACGCGATAAGAGAAGGAGTGTATGCAGGCTGAACCGAGGGAGGAGGATAAATAGTACTGAAGTGTTAAAGGACTAAAGGGAGGGGCAGGTAGAGGGAGGTGACAGTGGCCACGATGACATTAGTGAAACAGCCATGGAGAGACGAGATTGAAGTGATAAACCATCGAAATTGGCAAGTAAAAGGTTTTGCAACAATAAGGCGGAATTAGCGATGTTTCAAACGGGCATGAGAGAAAATGGTACGTTGTATTCTCTCTGAAACTGGTTTCAGGCCCCTGACTGCTAGACGGCTGTTATGAGTGTAGCGCTTTTGACAGAGAAAAGTGAGTAGTAGTACGATCGCCCCTTATTAGATGGCCGGTTGTAGTCTGATTTTTAGAGCCTATTTCGGAGGCGCCATGTAGCCAGCGAATAGGTTAACACGCAGGACCATGAAGTCATACAGTGTTAGTTACATAATCGCAAAGTCAGTTCACCTAATCGGTACTTCTGCCTACGAAATAGGATTTATCAAAGTCCGGACCTAGCCAGATGGGCAGACGATTCGACTCCAAGCTATTCAATCGTACGTAGTCGTACAGTACTGACTTAGCTAGGGTAAGTTAACTGCATGAGAAACGCATCGTAAAAGTGGCTGGTCGAAAACTAGTAACTGTGACATATCTTTGGTTTCAAGGGAATACCGGCTGCAGCCACGCGACATTATCGATAAGGCGAACATGTCAGAAGCTCATTCCAGCAGTCTAGCCAACTAGCAACAGAAGGTGCCTTGTTCTGGGCCGTTACCTGACGATAATTATGATTCAAGTAAACTAACAAGGAAAATGCTGAGACGGGCATTGAATAAGAGGATCTTTCATTCATTTGGTGTTGGAAAGGATTGTTCCCGGATTGCGCTGGACCAAGAAGGGACCCGATTGGCTCGTGACACGCGTTAATAGGGCTGTAGGGAGTCCATGCCAGACCGAAATTACTGCTATACATGAGCGGGGTGGGATCACGATGACACGCCTAGGGCAATACTTCCCGCCGCGCTAGCCACTGCGCCTAGTCGCAGAACCAGACGGCTGATAGGCTAGAAGAGTCCACTGGTACAAGGAAGAGGGAATAGGGGGTGAGGTCGACTCTGGAGACTACTAGCCCTCGGCACTCAGCGCCGATTCCTCACTACAAACCGTCTGACGCGTCTATAAACTATTATGGTGCGTTAACAGTCGTGACTTGGACGACTGATAAGCCAATTCTCTGGAGACTGAGAGTTAAGTTGCAGTGATTGCCTCAAAATGCTCTTCCTATGGCACCCTCACACACACATTAGATCAGAATTGGTAGCATTGTTTCTACGAAAACCCGATTCCTCGTGCACGGACCAGGTTGAGCGCGACGAGCGCAGACAGGCTGCTTGCCGTTGTCAGCTACTGCGTCCGAGACCGGCTCCGGACATCCTGACAATGTTTTGCTATCGGAGCCAGGTAGGTGAGGGGAGAATGAGTGCGATAGATGCTACACAAGTCGGTCATCAGTATAAACTAACCCACGCCCTGTGCAAACCATGCTGTAGGGCACAGGGTGAACATCATCATTCGCGATGCTCAAACTGTCGAGTCCTAACTAGAGTTACAAACAAAGACGAGGATGGCACAACGGTCGACCCTATTGAAGTTGATGTCAGCTGCTAACGGCTAAACGCACAAATGCATTGCTTTCTGGTTCCGTGACTAGAACCCAACCGAGGTTGTTAATGTATCTCAGTGGGTGTACACGGAGGGTGGGAATGAGCAGATGTTATATGAAGCATTTTGAAATCAAACAGTATAGTGAAAAGGACCGCTCCAAGTGAAAAAAACCAGACGCGCAGGAATCTAACGTAAAAGATGCGCCTTTTGCACGTGTATATGAGGGCTAACAAGGTGACAAGTGCGAAGAGGCTGCGAATGAGAGATGCACACACCAGAGTGGTTGAACTGGCTGGCTCAAACAAAACATGTTTGGTACAGGCGAAAATTCGGACATAAGCAGACATAGAGCTCCAGGAAAGTGCGTAAATCAGGAAGGCGCAAAAATGAGGGTAAATGGCAAACAGCAAATAAACATTCATATCTACACATAAGGCTGCATGCAAGGAATAATATGCGCGCAAGCAGATAAGCCGGTAGGTCACGGTAATGGAACCCCCAGCATCGTAATACAGGTACATTTTCGCTAAATTCCAGAGAGATGAAGGAAAGGATTTGGGTTAGGAAACAGGAATAGGTATCCTTCCTAGAATTTAGTACAAGGCCACGTGTATTAGGTGGGTTCCAATACTCGTGTCTTACCGCCAAACCCAGAAACCGGAATGGTATGGGCGTAAATACTGCTTCCGGAGTACTTTCGCTGGATGAACGCGATTGGAAGTGACAATTCGACCGTCGCGCGTGACGATGTTCACTGGGCGGGCGCAGCACCGGCATTTGGCGCATGAATTGATTGATACTGACGCAACTTTGCGCGGCATCTGCCCCATTCTCCCTCTCTCACCCAAGAGGCTGGACAATGGCCAGAAGACCGGAGGTTGGCTAGGGCTCAGTGGCTGCCAATCGTCGCATCTACACGTACTACACATGACTTGGTGCTCGCAGAATGTGCCACATTCACGATAAGCCACCGTACATACACAAAAAGTAGCCGCTGCTCACCCTCCATGACGGGTTTCGTTTGGGTTTAGTTCAAGCCTTTTTCCGACTGGTGAATGGTGAGCCAGAATCTAACTGGCGGATTAACCTGAACTGCACTACATGTTGTCGTCTTCGGTGGCGCTCTAGAGGACAAGAGATACCCTGAAACGCGCTAACATTGGTGGAACACCGGCTTAGGGAACCTCCCATCCATCAAGTTGTGAAAAATAAATGCTAGAAGGTACGCATTACAAATACAAAATGCCGCGGCGAAGCCAAAGAATTTCCGTACAAATGGGTGGGAGGAAACAATGTTGGAAGCATGCAGGCGGGGCGAATACTGACAAGACGTAGTCTTTTTAGCACCAATTGCGAGTTAACATAATCGACATCAGATAGAAGTATTTGTCTTAGGACTGTCAAAATGTACAACCGCCTATGAAGTGGATGTTTGATGGTTAGTTGACGCCACTAAAGGCCCTTGTAAACAATCACGCGGTGGCAGGTGGGACGGGAATGCCCCAGTTACTACTTAGCACTCATGCACAGGGTTTATAAACCCTGTTGGAACAGCAATTTCAAGAACGGACAGAAAAACGATCCCTGCCTTTGAAAATTAGCACACGCATTCAACAGCGAAATAAATCAGTGGCGGAGATGTGCAACCGAAAAAAAACTCATTTATCTTAGCTTCTGGTATTTAGAGAGCGGTGCAAACATTCCATACGAGGTTCAAAATTGCTGAATCTTGTGAAAGTATAAAGGAAAATTCTAGTTGTGTTGTACAGGAAGAGACTTTAAAAGACCTGCCGAATAAGGTGCGTTGCCCTCCTGGAGTAACTCATTAGCATATTAGTCTATAAACCCTGTAAGATGACCCCTTAATGAGTCAATGACAACTGGAATGTAACCAGTTTGGGACTCAAACTGCTTGTAGGAAAGTCCTCTTAGGCAGTAGGCTGTCTAGTAGTAGTACTCTCATTACCTACAGTCGGGCTAGACAGGAGAATAGCGCTCTAAAGTGCGTTTTCTGACGTTCTGATTCTTCGCTGATTAGGTCTCACGTTTGGGTCATCCTGCAAATACTGCTTAAACCGCAACCTGCATGGCATAGGCCGGCTAAAAATGCAATAATTAGGTAAGGGCTTTTAATAGTCATCATATTTTGAAGGTCTTTATAAACACGAATGACAGAACCTATCGTTCTGGGCAAAGTAATCACTGGCCTTTCAAGGAAACCTTGAAACTCAACAGACTACTAAGTTGCAGAAAATTGCACAGTTATGTTTGCAGAGGGAGTTTTCTTGGTACACAGAAAATGCTATGCTTATGATTGCATTTGCTAAGTCTATTCAAAATCTTTGGTCACAGCTCAACCTCCCGACATGAGACCGTGTGAAAACTTCTATGCCTGGGAAGTCATGAAACCAAGCGAAATCTTCTTTGCATTAGTCAACTGCATCTGGAGTAATAAAAAGATGGAAACATTAAATCGGCTTCTCGTAAAAACATTTTCAAATAAAATCAATTATGAGGCGGTTAAACAGCTAGCATAATTCTATGTACACAAATTCCTGGGGGATGGAGTAATTATCTGAAAAGAATATAAAAGGATCTTTTTTAAAATTTTGGTGGGCTAATGCTGTTTTATTAACTCAGTTAGTTGTACGAACAGGCCTTCCACACGTTGACCCAGCGCATTTGAGATCACTATTTGAGATTTCAGCATTTCCATTTTTCTTCAGAAAATTACTATTTCTAACTAACATATTAACACTTCCAACATTTGGCTTGTCCGTCGACTTAACAGAAGGAACTGCTAGTTTTGGTCGATGCAGTTGTGTTGGTATGTTTCGGCAAGCAAAGCGACTACTGTTCTGTCCTTCAAACCAGATAGGCGAATGGCACGTAGATGTGACTTTATTAATAAACCTGTTTGACCTCGTCACTTGCTGTGGGCAAGAAATGGGGCCACAGACAATTCGACGATAGGAAAAGAAACAAGTAAACTGACAAGTCAATTAAGAGTTCAGTTACTATGGCTCCTCTTTTTCATATACTCCGCGAAGGACCTTCGCAGGTAATGAAATGGTAGAGGGGACCAGAAGGGGCTTTAAAATCAATTCTGTTGGGGTACGTGAAGCATCGTTGGGGATGATGAGGACATAAGGTGAAAAAATGCAAATAAATGAAAATCAGTCCATCAGGGCAGTACATACGGCGTTTTAGGAGCCTAGAGAACAGAAGAATACCGCAGTCTGCAGGGCACTAATTAGACCGTCAATTATCTAATATAGGGATTAAAGCAAAGTTAGGCAATTCCCAGCTGAAGTGTGGCAGCAATAAGGGAGAATTAATGTCACTACCGCCTGGCCACTGTTGACATAAAAGGCATTTGGCTGGATTTCAATCGCTCAGTCCTCTCAAGTACCCGATTTTGCTCACTGCAGTTTATTTCAAGGCGGAAACTTAATGAATGTAATTTGTACTAATGTATTTTTTGTTGAAACTTAACAATAATACGTCAGTGGGAGAGTGTTTGCTCGATTATCACTGATTATTAAACACTGACTAATCACGATAGGCGATTTCATGGGGAAACCTTGGGTGCGAGATGGATCTTTGCAAGTTTCTTTCAGATACTATGCTTTTTACTTTCGCTCCTATCAGATTAGATATAGTCAAAGCTGAATGTGCGCAGCCCGGTCAGAAATACTTATAGCCACCCCACTTAAAAGCAAAGTTCAATTATAAGCCGCATCCAATACCCTAACTAAAGCTTAAGTCAAACTCTGACGTTAGTCAGAAAATTAAAGCTAAAGCGATTGTAATGGGAGAGGGTGTTTATCAACCTAAATTATTTGGAGTATGTTTTGTCAGCTTCAAAAATTCCAGCACGAAGGTACTTATCATAGATAATTTTGTGTGGTTCAGGTGCGAATGCATCGGGAACTTGCGAATATCACGCATGGGCCTATTCCTACCTCATCTTAAGTCTCCGAGGGGCTATCGGCCCCTTGTTACCTTCATGCATTAAATATTATGAAAAAACTACTGTACAGTACCACGTGGCTTAAGTTACAGTCAGCTTTGCAAGTAGCCCATTTATTGAACTGGAAGCATTAGACCAGACCGCCTATTCAGGCCTCATCCATGTGCATTCACTCAGGTGCTCAGGTGGGGCAGGTTAATTATAGTAGAGAGCGGTCACCGATGGCGTGAAGAAATCTACTCGTGCAATTGTGTTTATGAGGAATCACACAGCGACTAGTAATAAATACAAAGGACGATTACTGACAAAGACGAGGAAGACCGAAAAAACCATTGCTCTCTCATACGCCGTCGCCAGTCCCCACGCCTAACCCCAGGTTTCGCAACACCCGAGGCTCATAAACCGCACTTTTTGAATATTAGTCGAACACTCTAAACACTGAGCAAAGGGGTCGACCTGCCAGTGAGAATCTCTCGACCAATGCTAATATACCCGGTGGCAACCTAGAGGACAACGGACCCGTAGCTCAGTGGTTGGAACGTCGGACCAATAACCAAAGGAGCACACCCGGGGTCGGGCATGGCTGGCTGGCGACGAATAATAAGCCAGATATGGTCATCAAGATTTTCCTTGTTATTGTCGGGAGCCGATTTTGTAGGTCGAATGACAGAAATCTATCCAAACGGATACGTCAGCATTGCTCAATTAAGCGCAGTCAGAGCATGACCGGGCACATATATGGAGCCATCTGGTTGATAATATTTAGTATGCTGTAAAAGAAACCATCGGAGAAGTGTAGAGAGGCCTGGCCAGTAGATTGAATCCAGTACACGAGCACAAATCAGCGACGGAGGAAGCGGTTGCAGAACCCCTAGACCTTTCCGTCTTATGTTTATAAAAGCATTTGACAGAGCTTTAAAGCTACCGTAACCCAAAACAATCCGACATGGCTTGTGAGAAGACATGAAAAAGTGTAAAATGCTTTTTCATAAACAGGGCACGTTCGTCTCGCGGTCACCTTCTTTCCCTTCTATCTACTCGCCGATCCCGTATTACCATAAATGGATATTCGACACACATATCGCCGACTCGCTACGTTTTATGTTATTGAAATCGGCCTGATATGAATGACAGGGAGTTTTACATCTGTCTAGACCAGTCGTTTGTTTAGTTGCCAATGTCACGAAGTGTCGGGATGTGGCCGTGATGACGCAAGAGGAAAAAAAAATAAGGACAACAGTGATAATAGAGAAGGAATAAGAAAATAGTCTAAAATTGGCCTTTATAGATTCTTCCTCGTTTTTATGTTTGTTGTAAGCATGCGATGAGAAAAATACTAATAGTTCATTTCTGTTTTACGGCGTTGCAGGTCTAGCTTGGATTTAACCATAAGTGCTACTTGGTTGACCTTTACGGTAAAAATGGGGCAAAGTCCATCACCTTACATTACGATGAAGAATGGATTGGTGCAAAAGGGGTTGTCTTGACGGTACGAGTTCGTAGAGGAATTTTAAACGTGGAAGTTAGAAAATGGCCCAGTTTTGATAAACGTGGTTAATGTAGGTGAACGAAGGAGAAACGTGACATCAAGGAGGCACAAACCTTGCATGTTGCTCCCATCAAAATTGCGCGGCGAAGAGAGTTGACAGTTATTGGAGGCCAGATATTGAGAAAAGGACTAAAAAAACATCAAAGCGGAAATGCACTAAACCATGTGCATAGCTTCTAAAGATTAAATATAGACGAGTTTATGCAGCCAAGCTGAAAATATGTCAAATTAAACAACCTGCTAGAGTGAGGGCTTTTTAAGAACTAAAAAATAAGTGGTAAGATTCTAAACCTGGCCCAAGTACCTCAGTTGGTGTTTTGGAAAACGATCAATACATGGAACATTGTATAGTTTTAATAAACAACAGAAAATTAATAACAACGGAACAGTGAGGTTGGTAACGAACGCTAGCCCTATGTCAGAGATTGACCTAAATTGAGAGAAGCACTCGAATTAGCACTTGTGTTGGTAAAAATTCAACGCATTACGGATACAGAGTAAACTGTTGGCTGTGCAACTCTATTAGTGAGTATGGTTGGCAAAATTTTCAGACAGTATCCTTGATTAGCATGAATACCACAAGTTGTCCCATCGCGACAAAAAACACATTCTTTACGTGCGCAGCAGAACAACCCAGCATAAGAACAGCAATAAATACACAGAAAAAACGGAAAATACCACTGTCACGGATAAGAAATTTGTGAAGCCTCATATATTGAGATGTAACAGATACATCTTAGTCTGACCTATAACGGTTAAATGAATGGAAGAGCTGATAACAATTTGGTCGTAGTCCAAAAAACTCCGTTCCCGGACTTTGGAAAGCTCTCGTTTCCAATTATTCTTCCCGGCTAAATGAAGCACCTCAGCCGGTGGATCATACTACGAAGGGTATCACAATTACTTTTTATGAAATGAGTAAGGTCTTTAATAAAAAGTAAACACCGATTATTCGTTAAAGAACGGGAGTCAGAATTGACATGAAGATGCTATAGGCTGGACTGAATGTTTTCTACCCAGCCATGTTTAGTGAAAGTGCAGGTGGAGGCCGGAAACCCGGAATTCCGGTCACGATACTTCTGTAATAGACCCTCTATGCAATCAAAATATAAGACAGATCGACAAACTACCTTTGATGCGGGCCTAGGATTTATTTATTCCGTAAATCTGACCCATTCTAAATAGTGCTAAGGACTTTTCTTATTCTACCGCTAAAAAACCTTCAATGAAATGGTTTCCGTGTTCATCACATAACAATGTTTGATTGGTTGTATTTCATCCCAGACAAAGCCAAACGCAAGGGAATTTGGTTCCTAAGTTTTTTTCGGTGATATGCCTGACGTAAATCTCAGTACTCCAAACCGATGGCGGAAGCAGCTTCATATTAATCTCTTTGACCTGTCGAATACTTAACGGGATGAATATATTAAATTACTTTTAAAATCAACTAGATTGGACAGAACTGAAGGACAGTGGGTCACTAACTCAAGGGATTAATTACCTGAAAACGCAGTTACAAATTCTCAAGCGACACCTACATTCTAAGATGAGCTTCAGTTAACAAGTCTAACAGTTACGGTGGATCCCACACCAAGAGCTGTGTATATAGTTTTTACTTCTTTAGAAAAAAATGTTGGTTTACTTTTCTGTCAACTTTTCAGATGGCCATACTCTTTTTTTTTCAATGTAGATACACGTGAAGCAGACAAAACCAAGGATTTCCACTTCTGTAATAATGATAACTTCTTTTGCTTGCTTCCAACGATGAGGATGTTTGCAGTCCGCCTTTTCTTCATTTGTTTTTTTGGTGGTATCAAGTATACAACTTCTGTCTGCTTATCCCACTGCGATTTTAGCAGTACGCATACTCACACGAAATAGGGCTCCAATAGTGTTCACGATCAACTTTCCGAGTGGCAAATATAATTAGGCCAATAACCGCCAGGTTGAGGGAAGTGATAAAAGCCTAAGCTTCAATAGTACTGACGGTCAACGTAGGCATTTCAGGTAATGCTCATCAACCAAGGAGGTGCTATAGCAAGTTACAGTTGAGTAGAAACTCCGAATGTATCGTAGATACAACAGTTAAATAACCATTGCTCAATAATGAACCGGTACCACCTAGGTGGAGTATAGTATGTAAGAAAACTCCACTGGTAAAGGCAGTGGAAATCGAGGCCTTCTCAGAGCACCATAAAATCGCCGGTAAGCTAAGGTAAAGGTGCTGAACCCAATCGATCAACAGAGCTCGCCAGCTAGCAAAGTTAGCACGACTAGGAACATATGCTACCAAACAAACCTGGAACGTCAAAGGGGAAAAACATTTGATAATTTCATGCTATCCGGTGATATATAATGCCCGTTCTATAAGGCTATAATATGCTCAGCAGGTTAGTACAGGCTTGGACGGACCATCGTTTGTAAGAACCAAATGGCGCAGTATATAAACGTCCACAAACTTTCTAAGAAATAAAAAAATATCACAAACAAAAACTATCTTACTGTATGAAAGTTTACTTTAAAAACTCAATATTACCTCGCTGCCAGAATTCATTAAGTGATGGATTGTGATGAGAGCCTTGAACGACACAACCCAACTGCTGTTGTGCGAACGAGCGATAAGATAGTTGGCAAAGTCTGGCATCGACAGTCGAGGCTCATATGTGCAGTTTATAAGAACTACAGATGAATGGTAAATGATAAATAATAACATTAACTGCAAAGATGTTTTCTTTTGGGAGCGATGATCTCTTCAGTAGTGGCTTTGCAAATCGTTTTTGCAATAAGTGAGCCTGATAGGCTGTGTTTCATGGATGTGACTCTATCAACGAAACTCTGACCAGTTCCGTTTCCGGTTAAGCGCTTGACCGCTTTCCCAGCCATTGTCGAAATAACGATTAGATCTGAAACGCAGGGGGACGACCCTCAAACCGCACAACACCAACTTTATAACTTCTGTTACGCTGTCGACCAAGTCGACAGCTCACGAATGCGATTAAGTTTGAGTGGTCACGACCAGCTGTGGCAAGCGAAGTTGTAGTTCATTCAATGAAAAAATAGTATATCCTGGATTTCGAGATTACACATACAGTCTACGGAATAAAAGGGCACCATTTTGAAGCCTGTGTTAATGCTCCACACGGATTCTTAGTACTAAAAGGCATAATAAAACCCCGATTCGAGATGATCAGGCGTAAGCTCGTTTCTTATTGAATAACAATGAAAAATAAAAAAGTTAGGTCTAAACGATGTCTATGAAGAAAAAAGCTTAAAGATTGAACTGCTACAAAGATCCATAAAAATATGGACAACAAATAAAAAGTTATGGCAAAAAATGGAAAGTACATAGTCAAGTCACTTTAAGTCACTTTATTGAAGGGAAGTAGGCTTTCGTCCTTGAGCTCCCTATTCACATGCAAAAATGTCCAAAGAACAAACGTTTACAGTGATAAATCTGACAAATAAAAATGTAGAGTCATTGATATGTGTGGGCCAGTCCCAAGCTTCCACTGCTTACACAATCTTCATTATATTTACAATAGTTTTCTCAGAAAATGAGTATCTAGTTTGAATTTAAATGTGTCAACAGTTTTTGAATGGAACACCTCGTCAGGGAGTCCGTTCCATGCTCCAACAATCCTCTGCGAAAAGGCGTTCCGACTGACTTCCTTGTGGACAAACTTCCTCTGCAATTTAAATGGAATACCCCGCAGATGTTCCGTCCCAACCAATTCGAAGAAGTCAGCAAATTCTACGGCACACTCGCGGCCTCTGACAATCCGGTAGGTTTGGATGAGGTCACCGCGTATTTTCCTGTAATTTAGAGGAAACAAATCATGTTCAACCAGTCTGGTTTCGTAAGGCAGATGACTAAGATTCTTGAGCATCTTCGTAGCCCTCGCCTGCACTCGTTCCAGCTGTAGATAATCCTTCTTAAACCGCGGACGCCAGGCCTGGACGGTGTTATCATCTTTTTTAAAGAGGGGTGCCGCATGGTGAATAGTATGCCAGACATAGTGATCCTGACTTGCTTGCGAATTCTTTTATGGTGATAGGAGGTATGCGCAACCGCTATAACATTCTACCCTCTCACACACCGTATGCAGACCAGAGGTGAGATAGAACACAGATGTTCGGCGAAGCGTCAGTATGTGACTAGGAATGTTACAATATCCTCATCCATGGGGTGCCTTTTTTATGGGTACAAATCCCAATAACTTTCGGATTGGACAGATCTAACCTCCGCATTTGTTCAGGGCCTCTACCTCTGTGCCTCAACCTAGGGACGATTGTGGCATGCACCAAAGCTATTCAATCCAATCAAAATTAAAAATAAATGGCGCAGTCCAAAAAGTGCAATTTTATTGAGGGAATTAGGCTTTCGCCCTTGAGCTCTCTATGCACATTCAACAATTATAAAAGAATAAACGTTTCCAGCAATAACTCTGACAAATGAAAACGTTAGGCCATCGATATGTGTGGGCCAGGCATAAGCTTCGTAAGGCAGATGACTAAGATTCTTGAGCATCTTCGTAGCCCTCGCCTGCACTAGCTTCATTATATGTACAATAGTTTCTCAGCAAATAAGTATCCAGTTTGTATTTTAATGTGTCAATAGTTTCTGGAAGGACCACCGCATCAGGGAGTCGGTTCAATGCACCAATGACCCTCTGCGAAAAGGCGTTCCGATGGACGTTCGTGTGGGCCAACTTCCTCGGCAGGTTAAAGGGATGACCCTGCAGATTTTTCGTCCCAGCCAATTCGGAGAAGTCAGAAAATTCTAGGCCACACTCGCGGCCTCTGACAATCCGGTAGGTTTGGATGAGGTCACCACGTAGTTGCCTATAATTGAGAGAAACAAATCAAGTTCAACTAGTCTGGTTTCGTAAGACAGATGACTAAGATTCTCGACCATCTTCAAAGCCCTCGCATGTACCGTCCGAGCTGTAGATAATCCTTCTTAAACCACGGACGCCAGGCCTGGACGGCATATTCCAAGTGAGATTGAACAAACGCTCCATAGGTTTTTCAGAATAGTTCCTTATCAAATCTGCACAAATTCACGTCTGAGCGCAAATAAAACTTGTGCTGCGCGTTTAGCTGCCTTTACACCCTGCAAAGATGGTTTGAGTGAGGAGTTTATAAGAACACCGATGTCCTTTTGTTCCTCAACAATCGAAAGCGGCTGCCCATTGAGAAATTATTGGTAGGAATCATCCTACTTACTCGTCTTTCTGGTACGGAGTCTAAGGACCACACACTTCCCAACGTTAAAATTTAAGAGTCAACGAGCAGACCAGCTGCTAAGATGGTTGAGACTCTCTTGAAGTGCGTGCCTATCGGCATCAGATCTGATGACGCTCCACAATTTAAGATCGTCTGCAAACATGACGGCGCTGCAACCCAGGTCTTCAACGCAGTCGTTGATACAGACTTAGAAGAGTAATGGTTCTAAGACGATGCCTTGGGCGGCACCACTTAGAACCGGCGTAGGTGTTGACTTCGAGGAATCGATGCACACAGTTTGAAATCTTGCTGTTAGCAAATCTGCAATCCATGTCAGCAGCATTCCTCTTATTCCAATTTCAGACGTTTTTGTGGGACACTGTCAAACGCCTTCTTGAAATCAGTGTAGAGGACATCAACTTTACCAACTTCATCCAATGCGTGAGTCCACTGCTCTGTCGAGAGCAATAAACTGGAAAGACAAGAGCGATTCTGTCTGAAGCCATGCTGGAGCTCTGAGAGCAATCGGTTTTCCTCAAGGAACTTCGTGGTCGCCTTCTTAATTATTGATTCGATAATTTTACAGCAAAAGGAGGTAAGGCTGACAGGCCGATAATTTTTGACGTTAGATCGAGCCCCACTCTTTTATATGGGGTATATATTGGCTACCTTCCATTCGGATGGCAGTTTCCCATATTCAAAGGACGAATTGAATATATGCGCTAGTGGTTTGGAGAGTTCACCGGCCAGTTCTTTCAAGAACTTTGCCGGTAAATCGTCCGGACCAGAGGACTTGGTTTCTTTGAGCTTTTGCAGTTCTCGTTCCACGAGAAGTTCTTGGAAGATTATATATTCAAGCCCTGGACCGGCGTCTATAACACCACTGTTGTCGTGGTCAAGCTGAATTTCCGGTTCTTTAGTGAATACTGAGGCGAAGAACCGACCCAAGAGCTCGGCTTTCTCGCAACTTTCAACGATTTCAACACCATTGTCATCCATAAGTACTGCGACTGGGTCCTTGTTTTTTTATCGACTATTGATATAATTGAATAGAATTTTAGGATAATTCTCAGCCTGTTGAATAATTCTTGATTCATAGCTCTTCCTTGCCTGATGAAACGTTTTTTGACAGCATTTCTGCCGTGAAGAAATTCCTTGAGATGCTCTGCTAACCCTGTTTCTCTGAATATCTTCCATTTTTTATTATTTTTCTTTAACTGCCTCTTCAGGTCTCTTGTTAACCAGGCCGGGCGACTTGTCTTTTTTGCACCCTCACTGGGCAAAAGCGTTCAATTAGATCGAGTGAAACCTTCTTAAAGAATTGCCAGTCATTCTCTGGTTTCCCTTTGAGCAAACAGTCCCATTGCACGGACATCAGTTCTTTTTCATCGCGTAAAAATCAGCCTTCCATATATTTCGCTTGCCTTTCGTTCTCTTCTGGCACTGAGAATAAAGTGAGTAATCCCACATCAGCGTACTATGGTCACTCTTACCGAGGGGTGCAATAGAGTACACTTCATCAATGTAAGAGAATTCCCTCGTTAACACTAGGTCGAGGAAATTTGCTCTCTGGTACTCTCTAAATCTCGTTGGTATGCTAATCTTCTGTGCGAGAGGTTGGTCAAGAGTGAGATCCATTAGCTTGTGGCCGAAGGAATTCGGCACACCGTCAACAGTCAGATTTACCCAATCTACTGTAGTTGCATTGAAATCTCCAGCAATAAGCACCTCCTGGTGCCTTACAACTTCCTTGAGCAAATGGAAGAGTGACTCATCAGCTGCACTTGGAATATAAGTTGGTCTGTAGATTGAGAAGAATTGTAGGTTTTGGGAACAATCTTTTTTAATCTTTATCCAGCGAAATTCATATTCAAGAAAGATGGCGTGCGCTCGTTCGACGGCTGATATACCTGTCCGAACGTATAAAGGCCACTCCACCTCCCTGTCTTTTTTCTCGGTTTCTTCGATATTTTTGGTATCCATTTATCAAAACCTCGCTTTTCATGATTTCGGCTTTGATTGATTTCGGCATCAAGGGAAAATTTGGGACTGGATCAGGTCATTTTTAGTCGGTCGAAAACAACGCGTTTGCATCGGGGAGGATAAATCAGACTGGGTTGACGTAGTTAGTGGGGTTCCTCAAGGCTCCGTTCTCGGTCCTCTACTCTTCATTCTCTATGTAAATGACAGCCTTCAAGAACTGGACTGCGGTAAAATCATTTTCGCCGATGACGTTAAACTCTGACAGTTCATTAAGCGCCAAAGCGACCGAGATGCTCTGCAAAATAATCTTATCAAACTGCAGACGTGGTCTGAGAGATGGCTGCTGGATTTCAATGTGCAAAAGTGTGCCGTCCTCCACCTGCATCCAACAAACTACCCTATCCCCCAGAGCAGCAGGACATATCACCTGAAAAACATCCAAATTCCCGTAGCATCTACGCAAAAAGACCTAGGCATTTGGATACAGAGTAATCTGAAGCCCTCATTACAGTCTGTCAAAGCCGCAAATAAAGCCATGGGAGTGCTGCACGCTATCAAAAGGGCGTTTCTAGCCTTCGATGATGATCTCTTTGGCAGAGTGTATGGCACATTTATTCGACCACACCTAAAGTATGGCATACAGGCGTGGCGGCCATGGCTAGCAAAGTACACAGCATGTCTGGAGAAAGTGCAGCGTCAGGCAACAAAGCTAGTAAGAGGTCTAAAAAAACCACACTTACATAGATAGACTGGCATGCCTAAATTTATTCCCTCTGCATTACAGGCAACAAAGAGGGGATCTTATCCTAGTTCACAAGATAATAAACGGCCTTGAGAAAGGATTACGCTTTGAAGACATGTTTCAGTGGCACCTCTCGCCTCATCTCCGTGGGCACACAATGAAGCTGCGCACGAAAATGTCCAAGCTAAACCTCCGCTCTGAATTCTTCACGCAACGTGTCATACAACAGTGGAACAACCTTCCACAGTCAGTCGTGGAGGCAACTTCCCTTCAAATGTACAAACAACGCTTAGATAATTACATGCTTCCCCTCTCCTCTCTCCAAGTCTGAATTCTAAAAACCAGACATATATTGTAAAAAACAATGCTACTCTCCTCCCCCCCAAGTCTTACCTCTAAAAAAACCAGACATATATTGTAAAAAACAATGCTACTCACTGTTTGCCAATACTATGTTAGTAGTGGTAAATTTACACGTGCTAAATAGGGTTTTCAAAGGCATTGCCTATTATCCTCACCAAATAAACTGAAAAACTGTAACTGAGCCACGTTTCCATAATGGCAACGACATCGGGGGTTCGGTCTGAGACTAGTGCTTTGAGTTCGTCTAATTTTGAAAAGAGATTATGAGAATTTGTATACAAACATCTCAATTTAGACTGGGTAACTCCTCTTTATAGACTTCTGCTCATTTCGTGCGTTTGAATGCTAGAGTCTGTCAGTGCTTTCCGAGATGAACTGGTGTCCATCCCGCCCACACTGAGTTCTGATGAGTTGTCGTCCTCTGAGTTCTGGAGAGCGTTCCTTTTATTATTCGAGCTCTGTACAGTTTGGTACTTCGTATTTAGTGTCCCCCGTCTGTGTGAGGACCCGCCTATATTATGTACGGTGTCTGCCACAAGAAAGACCTCTTCTTCACTTTTATTTCCCCGTCCTTTATTTGGAGCCATTTTTCCCTTGTTCTGTTCCCCTTTTCAGTTCTGTTCTCAGCATCCTCATTTTGTGCCTTTCCGTTGGTTCGTAATCCGGCTGAAAAAACACATCCCTGTGTGAGTTACGGAGAGCCATTCTCCGTTCTTGGAGGCGTAAAGCTAGAAGATCATTTTCAAGAATGATTTTAAGAGGCCTTGGTGATGAAAGTTTATGTGAAACACCCGCTTTCCCTAAACGGAATGCTTTGTGCACAGTAAACGCATTCGCCATCTTGAAGAATTGAATTTGAGTATGCTCGGAAAAGACCAAGGTCATGTTCTATCCTTTCATTTGTAATCAGAGAAGTGGACTCTGGAGCCCCTTCTATAACTAGATTGCGTTTTCGGTCGAAATGTCTGTTTGGTGACTTGCAGCTCTGATTTGTTGATAGGGCATCAGTATCCGAAAGAATTCTACTTTGGTCAACGATGTGATTTGCGTCAGTACGAGCAACGATTCCTTAAAGTTAATGGTGAACCCTTTTAGGAAATTTGCCAATTTTTGCTGCCTTTGCTCCTGTATCAACAGCAAAGGAGTCAACCTGAGAACCTATCGGCAATAACGAGCTATGTTCGGAGTTAAAACACATTTTTTGTAAACTCATCTTGTCCTTTTACGGCTTCAAATCCTTCGTCTTCGGTCCTTCAAATTCGACAAGCTTTTCAACGTCGCCCTTTTTTGTATCATCCAGCAACGATGCCACATATGGTTGTGTGTCCAAAGCATTACGGCTTCTGTCTGAACTGGCTGATAAAAGTTAGGTGCATTAGCTGGTTTAATCTCACTTTCGATGAAAGGAAATGTCTACTGATTTACTGAGCTCCGTAGACGCAATGTCTTTTAGCTCTACATTAGGTATTCTCGAGGAGGCTATGTTTGCATACGTAATTTCTTTCGTTGGAATACTGGTTGTTACGGGCGTTTTTTTCTGGGTGAACAATGAACCTCCTCTTTTAGATCGGCCATTTCTTGTTTCAAGTTATTTATCTCTTTCTCCAACAATAGGAATTTCTGTAGGAGACTTAAACACCCCATTCACTTTTCGTCCTCATAGGTGACATTCATTAGTGTTATCAAGCTTTTTGCCCGCTTGGCAGGAGGAGAAGTAGTAACTGAATATCTGTCTTTGCCATCTTTTTCTGTTTGTATTAAATTTCTTTTGTCAATTTTCCGTGTGAATGTGGCGGAGCGGTTAGGTGCGTAAGGTAATTCTCG
The DNA here is from genome assembly GCA_017591395.1 of Schistocephalus solidus. Classification (NCBI taxonomy): domain Eukaryota; kingdom Metazoa; phylum Platyhelminthes; class Cestoda; order Diphyllobothriidea; family Diphyllobothriidae; genus Schistocephalus; species Schistocephalus solidus. The sequence continues at coordinate 99,251 of WEDG01003447.1, read as the reverse complement.
ACTATTTTTTCCAGTGTTCCAAGGAGCTTGAGAGCGCCCATTAGATAATTCAGTAAACTTATTCTATTCCTTTTTTTAATTGTCTACTAGGATAGCATAACGTTCATTTTATGTTCACAGCAAGGGCTTATGAAAGGGCTCCGAATTCGACAAATCCACTTTGTAGGCAAATTAGACTATCTAAGATCACACAATGTATATTTCTGGAGTGAATTCCGACGTCAATCTGCATGCGTATGAAATTCATTTCTAAGAACTTGAAAAATTTCCATGATGATTAGATGTTTTATTGTACGGTCTAGAGAGTAAAATGATGATAGCAAAATCTAAGAGGGCTAATAAATAAACGATCTGATGCCAAAATGTTCAATATTTCGATCAGGTAGTGAACCAAGAATATTAGCATTTCCGAAAAAATCCCCCTTCACTAATACAAGTGTGAGGGAAAAATCTGAATACTAGTATTTAATTACGGCACAGAATAAACGGGAGTAAAGGGGATCCATCAAATAGACCTGTCATCAGAAGAGCGTGTGTTTTCATGGAAGAGTGTCGTCGATCATGGGCAAGTTAATCACCGTCCACTTGGCCGTTTGCGGGGGATGAGCCGTGATGGAGTTGCGCCTGCAGCCCTGAGACAAAATTATAGGGGTGGCCATTACATTTTTTATATAGTCTGGTAAATGGATGGAGGTAGGCCAGTAAATAGCATGAAAAGTTGAAGTATACGGATATGTACTCAAAATTATTGTTAACTGCCGGTGTACTAAATGACATTCTACACCAGCCTCTGTCATTCCTAATGCATGCACACGGAAAGTTTACATCGGAATTGCAAGTGTCAAGTTCTTAGAAATTTGCAGGGTACTAGCACTGCTCAACTCGTGTGGATATTGGCTCCTCATCGATTCCCTGTAAGTTTTTCACTTCTGCAGCATGGCCAACAAATATTTCTCAAGAGATGCTTATCACTACTTTATGATTTTATTTTACATTGGCATCGTTCTGATGACTACTGTCTTGAATGCAACTACCTCTAAGGTTAGTGAAACTTACAAATGAAAGGGTTCAATGGCGTTGGTTGCAGATGCATGGCGTTAAGATGAACAGTTATGCTGAAGTAAAACGTTCTTAAACATAGGTCACATGGTAATCAGACCGCCTTGAGAGCCTTCCATTACTTATTTAACATCCTCTTCGCGTAAAACTTCCACTATAACAACCCACCTTAAGCATGAAGAAATTAGACCTTGACGCCCTGGAAAACTTTAATACCTTTATGTCTAAATATGGTTCTCTCTTCACGATCCTTGGTACCATTTTTGAGGGAAAGTTGTCTTCACTCACTTCTCAACAATGTGTGAAACTAGAGCCTTTTATAAACATGGTCAGTACTGAGTCACTTGACCGACATAAGAGAAGTTTCAATTTTCTTTTAAAAAACGTTCCCAAGAGTAACATCCCCCTTGACGTTGCATTTCACTTCCTTTACTCGTGCGGCTTTAACTTTAAAGTCGCTGAAGCTAAAAGGTTATCTTCCCGTAGTAAAAACCCTCCTATTCTGGTCAAACTTTTTTCAGCGATTGAAGTTGACCTTATTTTCTCTAGGCATGAGCACTCAGCTCAATATTTGAAAAAAACAGGTTGTTTATCTGTAGGGATAAAACCCCAATGGAACGTCGGGTTTCACCCTCATTAGCAAACAAGAAGCCTTGGTCTACACCTTCAATACCAAAGGTTATCTCAGAGGTTTTTCCTGTAGCTAAAGCAAGCCCACGGCCCTCCGGATCGACAGGAATTTCGATTCCAGCTGAATCTTCACCCGTTAACCTTGTTTCTGGTTTGAGGGAAATTGTGTCAACTCCACTTCTTTCTCATCCCAAGCAAACCATGCCGGCTATACCTGCCAAATCTACTAACCCTAAGAAAACTCCTAGTAAATCTAAATCTGTGGCTAATCCAGGCTTTAAGATCAGCAATGGCATTACCGATGGGAAACCTGCTAACCCCTCAGCATCTACAACAGCTGCGAACGCTAACGTTAGCATCTTTCCCAACCCAAAAATTGTCCGAAATCCACAAATATTTAACGCTTCTAATTATGCTACCAGTATTTCGAAATCAATTATTCCTTTTTCAAATGCACGTTTTCCGCCAATTTTTGCTAACGTCCCTCAAAATCTCATTTCTATGCCACCTCCTATCTTTCAAACGCCACAATATAGCCTTCCCTTCCAAGGTTTTTCATCCAAATATGCCGCTGTACAATAATCTCAGTTCTCTTAACAGTAACATTTCGACAAATTGTAGACCAGAGCAATTTTGTTTCCCACCTTTCGTTTCTTCTTTCCAGTTTTTCTTCTCCGCCACCAAATTATCCTTTTTTTATAAATACTGATGAGCGTAACCTGCCGCTCAGGAATACGCTCAGCTTAGTTTCACTCAATGCGAGGTCAGTTGTAAATAAGATGGCTGAGCTTAGAACAGTAAGCCTTTGAGCTTGATCCAGATGTGCTGTGCATCACTGAATCCTGGGCTCACTCTCTTATTTCTGACTCGACGCTTGCTATAGATAATTTCAATTTGTAAGACCGCGCTGAAAAAAACGTGGCGGTGGTTGCCTCCTTTATATTAAGTCATCCTTTGTACATTTCCCTTTTCATCTGAACATTTCGTCTTTTTCTGGAAATGTATGCTTTGCTTCAGTCATCCTCCCGCACAATAAAAAAAGCGGTAATTGGCTGTGTCTATAATCCTTCGTGTTATTCTGGCAATGAAAGCGAGCTCTGTGAACTATTTGAAAAAAAGTTGCAGACACTCAGTTTGATGTCAAAATAATCGTAGGTGATTTTAATCTGCCAGACATTGACTGGCAGGCCAATTCCTCTCCGCCGAAACATCAGAAATTGGTCGATACTATTAACTTTACAAACATGTCCCAACTGGTCAGATCAGTTACTAGAAATGACAACATTTTTAGATTTAATTTTTACAAACGTTGTTCACCCTCTCTTTATGAATTTCCATCATGATCTATTTACAAGTGATCATGCAATAATTCACTGTTGTTTTCCAATTCCCCTTCTTACGAAGCCTGAGGGTTAAATGCAATAACCTCGACTTTGCTAACATAAACCATGAAACAGTAAATAATTTCGTAAGCACTCTAGATTGGCATAGCATATTCTCAATCAACGATCTAAACTTTTTCCGTGAGCTATTGCAGAGCCTCACAGAAAAAATCCAGGCTTTTATCCCGTTTAAGATTTTTAATTCAAATTCAGCTTCTTCTACTGTTCCGCATTTTCTCCAGAACAGACTTAAAAAATTACGAAAGCAACTTAAAGATTCATCTAAAAGCTCTTTGTCAGTTCATTTAAGGATTGCACAAATATTTGAATTAGCATCGAAAATTAGACTCGCGAGAGATAAGCATAGGGAGTCTCGGGCACTAAGTGATGCCAATTCATCCAAATCTGTTGCTCAAATCTTTCATGTTCGGTCATCGGCTAAGCGTCTGAATGTAACTCCGCCCTTACTCGACTGTAACAGAAAATTTGTTACAGATGATTTGGGCAAAACAGAATTGTTAAACTCGTTTTTTGCCAAACCACTTTACCACTGAAACTAGCCCCACTCCCACAATTCCTCTGCTTTCAAATTCGCTTCTAACAACTATTAATTTCTCGCCTTCATGTATTCAAAAAGAAATAGCTCACCTAAAAAATTCACATTCAGTTGGAACTGATAACATTCCAAACTCACTTATTAAACAGTTAAAGGATTTTCCACCTTTACTAAGCAAATTATACTCAGTATTTCTCGAAAATGGTTTCTTCCCCGATTATTGGAAAACTTCTATTATAATACCAGTTTTTAAATCTGGTTCCCGCTCGGACATTCATAACTATCGCGGTGTTCATAAAAACGCCCTCTCTTGCTAAACTCTTCGAAAAAAACTAATTGCAAAACAAATCACGGATTTTTTTGCATAAGCAATAAAATTATCAACTTTTTCCCAACACGGCTTCTTACCGGACCGTTCTTGTGAAACCTGCCACATGTCTTTTTCTAAATCTACTAACCTCTCTTCGTAATGATCATCTATCTGTAGTAGTTATCTATTTTGATCTTAGTAAGGCATTCGATAAGGTGCCTCATAAACGACTTCTAGCGAAACTAGAAGCCATAGGATTCCGTAGTCCCCTTACTGACTTTATTAGATCATACCTAAATGATCGAAAACAAAAAGTTTTAGTAGGGTCCTCATACTCAAGTGCTACCCCGATTGTTAGTGGTGTCCTTCAAGGTACCGTATTAGGTCCTTTGTTGTTCTTACTGTTTATAAATGATATTTCCTCGATAGTTAAACATTCTCAATCTTTTATTTATGCTGATGATCTCAAATGCGTTTATTCCTTCTCTAACTCTACAACCGAACGGTGCCTAGAACAAATTCATTCAGACTTAGACGCTCTTTCGGCCTGGAGCTCCACATGGCTAATGGAGTTCTCACCTACTAAGTGTCGCTACATGAGTTTTGGGCCTGTAAGGCTGCCGCAACCTCTTATCTTTGAAGGTTGCCATATGATTGAATGTTCCTCCATCAAGGACTTGGGCTTAAGTTACACCAATAAATTAGATCTTTCGCCTCATGCCGATAGAATTACGGCCAAAGCTGCTCAGATTTGCGGCTTTATTTCTTATAATTTCTACCTTCCTGAAATTAAATTAAGACTTTATCGTATGTTTGTACTTCCCATTCTTGAATTTTTGCTGTCCTTTTCTTCGGTTTGATGAACGAATCTAGCCGTTCAAAAAAATTGAAAATGTTCAAAGAAATTTCACAAAAAACTCCTATATCCGACTCTTTTTAACTACTTCCTACTCAACAAAAGATGCCAGCTAACGAAGCTAAAAATTTCTTTGGGTCAGGAGACTTGAAGCAGGCTTTTGTCTCCTTTTTCGTCTTAATAATAGTTCAACTCTCCCAAAGCTTTCTGTCATTACCCCCGTTAGTCTTCCTTATAACCTAAGAAATTCTGAACTAATTATACCTCCCCTGCATCCTCCACGTGTAAACGCTCTCTCTTCTTTGCTTCTAGGTATAGTTTTTCTTTGGAATAACTTGCCAATTGAAATTAGGTCGTTAACTAGTCTATCTGCATTCAAGCGAAGACTGCACATTTATCTTAACACTGATTCTATTAACCTTTTATTTTCCTCATCTTTTTCCCAGTAGCTTTCCCCATGACTCGGAGAAAGGACCATCGGGAATTTGAGTAACCCTCTTGAAACTATATTTACGCTACCTGGGAGACGCCCATGAACTATAATGTCTCCTTATATCACCCGTCCTCCAAACGATGACGTCATTCGGACGTACAAATTCGGTGGTCCACAGTCTTAAATGCTGCGGTTTCTTTGGATACTAACCATCATCAGAATTCAATTCTGGATCCTATGATGCTGAGGACTTAAGTTCATTGACGCATTTTTCGTGAGATTCTGTTTCATACGCCTAAGTGATCAAGAACGAATCACCTCGACGTTTCATTATCTCATTCTGAAATGCTACTGCAGTATTACCCTATTCTACCACCTGACTATTTTTTTCCTAAGCGGTTTTTTCTCCTACCTTCTATTCGAAAATGAAGGCCTATTGAACTCTGCCTCCATTTTCATGGTAGGAGTTTTTTTTCACTGCCTATTTTTCTAGTTCACCATTAATTTTAAAACATTGCTAACTGTTGACATAGCAGGAAAATTTATGAATTTGTACATTTTATCTGCACACATTGTCATAACTTTATTTCGTTACTAATGTTTGCTTAGACAGTACCTTCCCGGTGCTAACCAAATATAAATTCTAAATTCTAAAAAAAAAGTTTGTGTTGATCTCATCAAATCGGCTCATGGATCGTTGTGAAATATACGAAAGTCCTGTGAATTTTGAGATACATCTTAGTTTAAATTGCTGTTGGAGCTGTGATATAATTTACTGTCTTGAAGTTTACTAACTGGAACATGCACCCATGATATAAAGCTCCTTTCAGTGAAACCAACAGAAATTTGGGGGTTATAATCATGGTCTCCTGTTGCAGTTCGCTTTTGATGACTTGGTGACGTTGATTAATGTTTAGGATGCATTAGGTTTTACTTATGACTGTTGTCCGCACTGTATATTATTTCGGTACAATAGAGTGCGAGGGAACGAGATAAGGAACCATTTATTACGTGCCACGGACTGTGCTACAGATTCGCTGAACCAAAACAGGGAGTAAACTCTTTTACGATATGTGCTAATCAGGATATACGGAGCCGCGCGAGCTAATAAATAAGGTCACAAATGCGTATGTGCGTGTGCGCAGATGGAGACCATCAAACCGCATCAGTCAGCGCACCCTATCCTATCGCCAGCTGGTTGAATGGCTCAAGCAGTCAGCAGTTGCATGGAATAGGGAAGAGAAGGCTAGACAGACAGTGAACAGCTCAGCACTTCTACAAAGCAGCTCATTACGTACAAAAAATCTTATACACTTGAATATTTCACAGTTCAGAATGTTTCCAACCAAGAGGACAAGTTGGTCCTTCTCGGGACTGAAATTCAAGTCTCAATGGCGGCCGCCGTTACAGTAGCCTAATACATGAACTGAGAATTTGTTTCGATGTTGTAGGCTTAAACAGGCTGCTTCACTTTATCAGCCTCATCACATGGGCCCATACACTGTCACCTTGATGTTGTCTAGCCACCAAAACCAGATGGATGAGGGAAGAGCGAATGCTTCAATGCGACGTGAGGCTCTTTCACTGTAAACTAATTTACTTGCTTGTTTCCGGTGCCACCCTTACTCCCTGAGAACGTGGAGGATACCACGATTCGCAATGATTGAAGTTTGGGCAGCAGAGAGATGAATTTTATTGTTACGTGGTCCTTTTTTCGTTTAAAATATCTTCTTCGAGTAGCAACAAAAACTGGAATCAAATTCAAAAATGAGCGAAAATTGACTTTTTTTCTTCAGGAACACACAGGTCATTGTCACCTTGAAGATGGCATGAATTACCCCAAGTAAATATTGCTTCCTTTTTTTCGCCATTTGGCCGATGGTTTTTTGGTTGTAAAGGTATTATTACGGATACATATCCCCACGTTTCGATTATCTTCTTAGTCTTTATTGCCCCCTTCTTGTTTCGAATTCGAGCACACTGCGGACACTCGCGGTGAGTTCTTCATGCCTTGCCACGATGACAGTTATTTCTGCCTTCACTTGCAAAGGTATATGCTCCTGTCTACAGCAAAATAGTAAGTGTGCCTTGTAAGACCGCCTAAGTAAAACATGGAACCAGGAGTCGCTCATAATACATGTGGGTTTGTGCCAAGCTCTGAAAAAATCATGTTCAAGATTAAGATAAGGTTTAGGATTAGGAGTAAAGTTAGGTTTAAGTTTCAGGTTAATGTCAGAGTTGGGGTTAGTCTCATGATTAGGCTAGGGGTTAAGGTGCTTATCGTCTTAATTGTATGATTTATTTTCAGTGTAGGGCTATGGTTTATATTAAGGTTGCAGCTCCGTTTTATGTTAGGTAGTGTTAGCGTTACGACACGGGTGCATTTACTTTTCCTGCAATTTATCGTAAGTCACCTCTTATAAGCGGGTGGGGCGACTTCCTTTACTTTGTCCGGTTTAGGCGGCCCTATAAGGCAACCCTACCGCAACAGCCTCTGAAAGTAACCTCTTCGGGCTTATAAAGTCCCCCTGACGAGGAACGTTTTGGACTTTCATGCAAGCCCTCTGCCATGTGGCCCTATCGCATACGCATATCCCTTTCCCATGACTGGTAGTTTTTTTCCCCATTAAAACTAACAAATCACCTTCAGGTCATGCCCCTTTTCAGAGAATTCTTCAAACATTTTATTGCTCTTTTTTTTATTCTTCCACTTCATAAACAGAAATTTCCCTATTCGTTCCGAGATTTAATTTTGAACGTCTTTCTTTATTAAGATTGGAATTTCACACACAGGCACTTAATAAAACTATTACTATTCTTCCTTACTTTATTGCGAAATTAATGAGAGAAAAAAGTAAAACATGAGGACAGCACGGACTTCCAAAAGTATGATAGTTAAAACCCGGAAGATCAAAAGATACAATAAAACGAGTAGTTGCAACAATATTACAAACGACATAATCTTTGTTGCCAGTGTTTGCACACGCTGAAGGGTGATAAAAACAAGATTTTGTTGTTTTCTTAGTACACCAAAATTCTGACTTTTTCATTCTGCCTTAAGATCTAAACTTAGCACGCATGGATTGAAAGATATGACAGCACGAAGTTGAGGCTAGCTGTAGCGAGTTCAAAGGGTTGAGAAATATTTTTTGTGTGGACTGTATAAAAAAGTGATGCAACGGGAAATAAACGATAAAAAGTCCATTAATTGCCAAAATCAAGCATTTGATAGAGAACGGAGAGACATTTATTATAATAAGTGACCCCTCACGTCTTAGCTGACGTGCACATATGTTCGGATGCAGGTTAAAGTTTGTTTCATGGAGCTCATCCGTTGACTTTGCAACACAATCAGAGATGACTCCATAAGACCCCCGTTTGCAAAATTAAGCATTTATACGCTTTTAGAAAATATTGTCATCAACTGGTGATAGTAATATATTGCGGATATTCGAAGAGCCCAAAGCCTTCGATTCTAATGTACGTAAGTTCGTTTAATAATGGAATTATATTTTATAGGAGGAGCTGTTGATACTTAAAGCAAAGCATTCTGCGTGCATTGTGAGCAGAAATAAACTTTTACGATTCATAACAGATGAAACTCAACGTGTCTGGTTCGAATGTTACACCAAGTGCCCCCGACCCATAATAAGTGAGTTAATAAAATGTGAATTAGCAGTGCCTTTAAAAATATTTTTTACAGGAATACTGTAGGCAGATGTAACTATTTTATTTAAACCTAAATAAGGAGAATTAAACGGCTTGAAATTCAGCTTAAGAAGCAACTTCAAGCCAACAGGTTTACAGTCGCTTACTGTATGGAAAACTCACGAAAGCCAATTACTTAGTGAATATGGGGTAGGTGAGTCTGGTGGTGTGCACTAAACGCCATTGATTTCATAGGATAATTCACCGCGTTAACTACTCCGGTTTGATTAGCGAATTTACATTTTTAGCTAAAGGGATACTCCCCCGGAGTTGTTTGCGTGACTTATTTTCAGAAGCGATCCGGGTAGGAGCACAATAGGCGGGTACCAGATTAAATGATTAAACCCGAGAGCCTGTCTTACGGGAATCCTGGTAATGGTGGGCTTTATGGGTGGGGCAATAGAGTAACAAAAAAGCATGAAAAACAGTGAAAACAAATTTAAAACTGAAATTTATAAATAAACATAAAAGTTTAAATGAGGTTAAAATAACCCGCGCAAAATGAAAAAGAAACGGTAGGCATCCCATGAAATGTACCCATTGTCCCCATAGCCCTCCTGTCCCCAATGTCCCATGGTCAGCCCGGTGATCTTTAGCTTTACAAGACAACCTACTGTAAAGCGTTTAAGTAGCAAAACAATAGCTTTTAATTGGAACCCGCCCATTGTGCTTCCACCCGTATTAAAATATCCGATTATGTCCTCCGGGTACTAATACCAATCCTGGATATTTTAATGAAACCTACACACCACCACCTCCGCACAAACAAAAGGAGCTTAAGTTATCGGTGTCTGGAAGATGCTACAGTTATATTATCATGTTTTCACACAGTGCCGAACTTATAATTAGTTATATGAAGACCGTTTTTCTGGTGAAGTCCTTGAAGAAGAGCGAGTTCCTGCGTGGCCCAAGATGTATTCCTCGGCACAGTCAGGATAGGGCCCGGTTAGTGAAAGTTCTCCATACCTTTGGGATAATATATTCAGTGAAACGGAGGATTAGTGTATCCAGTTGGCTACCTAAATCTTCAGGTGACTTGGAAATTTCATCCGTATGGCTTTTAACCCCTCAGGCTGCATGATTACCTTTTTCACATTGTTTAATGAGATGAACAAGAAACTTACGATCATCTTAACAATGCCAATGACGAAGGGATGAGAAAGAAGAAGAGGCCAGTAGAACAGATTGCTTCTGAGCTGAAAGACGTCGTGCGAGTTATACCGATTACTGCGATTTCGCATAAACGGATCGTTTGCGAAAAGCGTAGTCCCGTTAACAGAGGGTAAGCGCTGTTGATATGTGTACGAGCAAGCTGGGTTTCCTCATTGCATGAAGTGGCATGTTTTATTTTCATTGATCGATATCACATCAATTAATTAAAATGGACTGAAAAAGAGTGAATGAACTTCACTTCAAACCCCGAAAGTTTAAAACCACAGTATTGCGAAGCGCCGACAGAGTTAGTAGCAGATAGAGTCAAAAATTTAAAGTTTACCCTGAACTTCTATTTCGAGACAAAAATAGAGGAAACGTCATTGACTCTGGCGAGATGCAGAATACAACGGTAGAAGACAAAAAAATCGACTCCTCTACATCGTTGGACGTCAAAAACTTATATAAATACTGAATGAGCTTTTAAAGTCCGGGCTTACAAATAAAATGATCACAACCTATTGCCTCCTCGCTACAGACAAGTGCAAAATAACTGAGTGATTTAATCGTCAATGGTACAGGGGGTGTTCACCGATCGCGTTACGGGACATACTCATCACATTGTGCCTTTGACTGAATCTCGAGCTCCGACGGCAGTCGTTTTATGATTAATTATAAGCAGAATGGCATTACCGACAAAGACAACAGATTTATTCTCCTTCCCCGTCTCACCATCAGATGGCGACCGCTGATCTTTACCTCCCGACGTCTCTGCTCCCTCCCAGTCGCGAGTCATACTCATTGCAGCCATGTGGCCTGACGACGGGGTTTTGCAGACAGCCTAAATGCACACAAGCAAACCTGACTCTCCAATGAATCTTTAGTTCCTGAAAATTGCCAAAGCCGTAGTCAACGACCTAGACTCCAGTATGCTCAGTGCGTCTATGTGGCAGATGTCTGCTGACGCCACCCTTCCTGGCTCTGGTCATCACAACCAACCGTAAAGCAGCTAGTAGTGCGTAAGGGAGAGGGATAAAGGTTTTGCTTTTAATAAAACTTCACATCGGCCCTTCGACTGGCACCTACCAAGGCAGTGCTTATAACATTTATCTGCTTAAAGTAAGATTTTAAACTTCCACTTGCCATGATCCCGACAGTAATGAACCCGAAGAAGCGGAAAAGGTGTATGTAGCACAGGCAAATCAAATTAAATAACATTCTGTAATTTTCCGTTCCCAAAGCGAAAGAAGGATTCTGGGACTTAATTACTAATAACCCTTCCTCCTCTCTTTCCCTCCCGAAAGGAGGTAAAATTAACGGGAAAAGAGGTTTGATGTAGTGACATGGCTTGTAATCAGCATCACACGGAGAAGGATAATAATCCGAAGAAAGCCCAATCCTTTCCAGTCGAAGTTCACTGTTCACTGAAACTAAGACTCGACCACAGCAACGACGACAAGAAAGGAGGAAAAAAGAGCGAGGTACATGGTAAGTGAAAATGGTAGGTTAAGTGTTTGCAAGAACAGCGCTCATAAGGAAAGGTAGAAAACAGATAAATCCGACAGAGTTGAGACAGAAAAAGTGCTGTGGTCGCACTTATTTACGGGGAGCCGAAATACCAGCAGCAGTGAATGCGGGTGGAGCATCTTCCCGTCCGAGTTTGCCCTTGCCCTTGCCCGTGGAGGGATCAAAGCGCTCTTTGTGTGCGCCAGTGTAATTTCGGACATCCGTCAGACGAGCTGTGGCTGCGTCAGAACTCGCTTTCTAAAAGGAGTAAGAAGAAGCTAAACAAGCATGAAATTATCTGGCCGGTTAGTGTGCTGCACCAAAGGCCATATAAAGTAAGCTACCTAAATGTTTATAAGTAATGTATGCAGGTGGAACCATGGCGTTTAGGCCTCGATGAGAAGCATGAAAAGGCCTTAATGAGGAAGAAGCTAAAGGAAGGTTGGGATTTTCCGAGGCGTTATAGAAGCGGTAGGGAAGAAATTGAAATAACCTGCCTTGATAAAAACAAAAAGGGTGCTACTATAGCTTGATTCCTACCCTAATAATTACTGATCGAGCAATCAGAATCAGATTTGAAATGTGTCGTCTATGCTGGAAAAAGTAGGTCCGAATTAAATAACAACAGTTAAGCAACCCACAAACTTCTTTAAAATCGCTTGGGATTACAACGAATTAGTTTTCACCTCCTTTTCAAAAAAACGCCAGTAGTACTCGATTAAGTGCTCCTGGAGCAGATACTCTGTGGAACTCGGTGATTTTTCCTTTAAAGCTTAATCTTGCTGTCTAGCCAAGCACTCTTGATTTAGTGGGTGCTTGTCTGTATGTGGATAGTACCCAGCCTGATGAATTCCCCAATAAGCTGGTCATTCGTCAGAGCCTTCTTCTACTTTGCGTTCAGTGATAGGGTTCAATGTCGCTGCATCCCGCTTGTGTATGCAGAGGTACCTAACATCGGTACCCTGACCCAGTCCAAAAACCAATGGACCATCAATGCGTGTGGGTCCGACAAGCATGTAGTGTATTACCATCGGTTTCTTCGGTAGGTGTAGCCTCCAGTTTTCCCCTCCTAGCGATAGACATCATTTCGGAGCAGACTTCCTGGCTGTTAGCGAACCAGTCAACCCCAGTAGTTGGGGATGTACCAGTAAGATATAGCACTTCCTCTAGGGAAGGTTTGTTACTCCAGGGATAAACCAGCGCTAGAAGTTCACAAAGCTTCAAATAACAGTGGAATCTTATGTTCAAATCACAATAATGGAAGAACTAGTTCCCATTTCTTACTGATCGAATAAACAGGCAACCCTTTCTCCTGCACCGCCATACCGGCACATTTTATTCAAAGACCTTCTTGTTTGTGACTATCACCAGCCCATCGCACTTTCTGCAAGATTTTTCCTCTATTTAGAGACCATGTCAGAGGAGATATCGTGAAGTCGCCTCTTCACTGTGCATCACTTCAGTATAAAACTCCCATGACAACATTTCGAAAGGGTATGCTGATGTAGGAACAAAAGACGAAGGTAGGAAGCACGCTATAGTCACACCCGAAAATTGACAAGTTCAGCGAAGAGTAGACGTGCTCTAGTTCTGAGGTATTTTCTGCGCCTTGACGTCATTCGAAGTAAACTCAGCTCACTTTAATATGGGAACAACCTTTTTAAGTACGCGGTAAAACCTGAATGCTCTTGCGCATTCGAAAGATTTTAACGGAATTTTTGCTGCCATAATTAAGAGTAAAAATTATTTTTTTTCTTAAAAGTAGAACACAATCCGCGCTGCTGTTCCAGGAAACCAACAGCTACCACCCTCTTCAACGTGCAGGGTTTTTAACTTGAGTAGGAGAAAGGGAACGACAAATAAACACTTTTAACATGACGTATACATATATGAAATTCTCCCAGAAAGTTACACATCACCCATAAGAAGTAGATCCAGTTAGGCAATATGGATGCGTTAACATATAAATCCTGATAGGGCTTTGTAATAGTAAGGTAATTTTTGTCTATGTGGGTGTTCCGAATTGTGTTTTTACTGTGTATGGGTTCATTTTAACTGCAAGGTATATGCTACTGTGACGTACAGTGGCACCATGCAGTTGGGGGCTAGCTCCGGCGAGTTTATCCTTCAGCTCCTGGACCGCAACATCGTGTTCAATGCCCTTGGCACTTGCATAGGCTTTGGCCAAACGGCTCTCAAGGAATTCCAGGAATCCCTTATAGTCGACGTCCCTAGAAAGAAAACGAAAGTGCACCACACCTAGGAATAGCAAACAGTAACGTCGGGCAATTGACGAAATACTATCTTGGCAGGGAGGTTGGGCCTCATAGAGTGCGGATTCTAAAATCTGGCCGTCTTCCTTCGTCAGGAAGGTCAGATCAGAACGGGGCATTACCATTGGGCAGGTCGTTGTAGGCAGTTCAGTCGCTAGTAATACGACAACAGAAGAGCCCAAGAAAAAGGCAGATATGGCGATAAATTTATAATCCTTAAACCTCAGGCACTATAGATACTGGATTATGTAACTATGTTTTTCTGAAACTAACTTGCTTGATAACTTTTTGTCTCACTTATGCGGATAAAAAATATTTTTTTAGCTTGACAAACGTTGCTTGATAAAACTTTCCCGTTTGGGTGCCTAAATATGAATAAGAATACTAAACACCGCAGACATGTGTCTATTACGCCGATTTCTGCTAAACTTTTAAACTTTTTCCTCGATAAAATTAATTAAAAAACCTATTCTGCTTGAAAACGTGATTTTTTCCACAAGGGTTTATCGAATAAGTACACGATACAAGTTTTTGTGAAGCCCGCATTGATGATTCAGATTTCTGTCACCATGTTTCATGTGGTACGTCACCTACTGTAGATGCTAATGTTTAGCGCGGAGTTTTGGAAAGGGTTATAAATACTATAATATATCATAGGATACAATAAACGACCCCCTGTACTGCGGGTGGACTGGCACTAAATGCCAGAAAGATATGAGTTACAATCTTGGGTTAAGGTTAGTATTAGGTTATGGTTGGGATATGGAACTAGATACCCTCCCAGGAATGTTTATGAAGCCCCCTGTGTTATGGGGATTCCTGTCCCTGCGTCTTACCGAACAGCTGGCAGTTTTTTTTAGCTGTCGGTACCTTGGTTGTAAGTTTTACTCAACTACCCGTAAGATCAACGCTCATAGGAGGAAGAAAACCAGTACAAAATATGAGCGGATAGTAAATTGGTCGTTGCGATACTTGACAAGAAGAATTCATTGGTGAAGATTACTTTGGATATAGACGAAAGCAACAACTGCTCATGTGGCTCAGGCTGTTAACCCGCTACTCTAAGTCTCACTGCTGAATGACGAGGATAAATGCGGTTAATCTCATTACTAATTTTTCTACATCTGCTAATATTGCCTTTAAAACTTTATTGTTAAAATAATGAGAAAAATTGAGAGTACTAGAATCGGCATCAAGAATAGCATTACTTCTGCTATTGGGGTGATAACAATTATTAGGTCTGTGTATAGTACTGTCATTGGTACGGATTCTACAATTGGCGGCGAAGAACAAGTGTTAACGGTAAATATCTCCGAGCCACCTGATGTCGTCTTTTACTTATATAGTATCTGTTTATAATGGGAATATGCAAACCCATAATCCTTCTTATAAAGTTGGTTTACCGCCTCTATCTCACGTTTGAAAATCTGAATGCAAACCTACGTCTTCTTATTAATAGTATGAAGTCAGCGAAAAGGAACCAGAGGGTATATCAACAAGGCTCATGTGCTCTGCTTGTGCAGATAAAAAAAATTTTCGTTCACGCCAAGTAATAATTGCAGAGAGGACGAGTGGAAAAGGCAGGCGCACTTACTGAGCTTGGCTAAAAAAACGTTGGTTACTGCCGTAGGCGCAAATTCAAACCAACGCAGATAGTTAACTCGCCTGACACCATTTATGTCATCTAGTCCGCTACACTAAGTAAAGGGCCCTAACGCCAAACAAATTGGCGGATAGTCAATGCGTGTGTGTATGTGTGTTTCACGGTTTCCTGGAAACCGTGGCTTGGAAGGCTGCCAATATGACGCTTACACCAGTTCATGCCGTCAGCCCAGTGTATGTGCTGTGTGTATTGAGTGGCTGACCAGTGGACTGGGAGTCCGACGGCGATGGCTCCTCCATATCCCCTGATTTAGTGAATCCTGGTGTGTGCGTTATGGGGGCTAGATCGTGCTGTGGCGCGCGAAGACGGCGACGCCGACCCATCAGCCAATGCGCCCACTCCCACCGCAGACAACTGACCGGCTCGGATGTTGGTCTGATTGTGGGGGTGGGGAAGAGAGTGATATAGAGTTTCCGACCCATCTCAAGGCAAATTATAGTTGGTGGGTAAGGACTTCAGCCGGCGCGGTTTCACGGGTTCGTTCACTTAGTGCGTTACTGTGCTGTGCCCTTGCAACTGGCTGGCCGATAAATGTGCTGGACCAATGTGGGTGTCAGATCAGGGCACGGCAGGCATTATTGGAGGTGCACATTCGAATCAAATGTTGCACATGGGGTAGGGAGTGTGGTGGCACGCCTTGGCACCAACTCACGCTGCGCCAGCCACCTGCGCCCGATTACGCATCCGTCCTCCTGACTTGGACTTTAAAACTGGCCCCATTGTTGAGAGAGGCGAGAGTACTGTAGACGCTGCAATTCGAAGTAATTCAAGCCCAAGTGACGGTTCCTGTACCCACCTTGGTAAGGGACACATGGTGAACTTCCTCGGAAACGGTCAAAATGTCGAGTGGACGACCGTAAAGGTTGCTGTAAGTGCTACGAGAACATGGCGCTGAATAAATAACTTTCAGAAAACTGCACCACCTAGCATTCAACTTTCGGTTCACCATTTTATGAGGCAGACGTTTTCACTCGGGTACCAAGTGTGATTAAGCAAGAACATCAGAGTAAGGCAGTAATGAGCTCTAGTTGAGCGGCGTATGCATCTAAGTCCGAGACCTGCTTCTTCTGTGGGGTGTTCGGCACCGATCAGATGTTGGCAGCACATTCTTATTGCAGACGAAACATTCACAGACCTAACCCCTCTCCCAGAACCTCCAGCACAGACTGCTGGCGGTTAGATTGAGCGGAACCCTTCTTGTGCAGGCAGGCAGAGAGACGCTGAAGGAAACTTGGCGATAGTAATCAACCAACCCAAACATCCGTCTGTGGTGAGGTTATCGATTAACCTGCCCCCGCGGCGCGTACCTGCCGAAAAATGCAAAAACTGACGCTCTGGTGGTCTACCAGTGTGAGGCAGCAGTTCAGGCGTGCAGGGAGAAGGAAAACTGGTGCCGCGTAAAACCTCTCTAGCTCTCCCCCTTGAGTGGCAGATCGGCTTTCGCATACCTTCTTCCCTCCCATCCTCCCTCCGCTTTCTCTCTCTCTCTCTCTCTCTCTCTCTCTCTCTCTCTCTCTCTCTCTCTCTCTCTCTCGCTTCCAGTAACACTAACGAGAGCAGGAAGCTCAACCCATTGGCGGCATGAAGTGGGCAGACAACCAATTCACGCGAGCGGAATATTTTCAAAAGGGCAAAATTGATGCTGAGTGGCAGTGAGGCAACAAATGAATTAAAATATAATAGAAGGAAAATCCTGGGAGGTTTTAGAGCCTGTTGTAATTGATAAAATAAGGCAGGCAACTGGTTTATGCGTTAGCAAAATGTTTCGATCTTGTAGTCATTTAGCGCCTACAATAATTATCCCCTGAACACACGTTAGAGACGACGAATGCTAAAGAAATACCTGTCGTTACCAAATCTGCATGCAACCAGATTGCCGATACAAACAAAAATGCGCTTTCCAGGAAACAGTTGCATATAAAGGAAGGCAATAGTTGGGACAGGAAGTTTATTCGCCTGCCGCTTCTTATTCGCACTGAAATACACAATCAAAGAGAGCGTCTGATGCTGATATATACGAGTGTAGATCCAGAACGTCGGGCGAATAAAGTTTCTGTTTTAGCGAATGTTTCTCATTCTTCGTAGTAAGATCCAATTCGAGATCAAAAAGGGGGTTATCTTATGATTCATTTGCCAATATTCTAAAACCTGGTTTTGCCTATCAATTTTGGCGTTTCGTGCTCAACTAGTAGCAAAGACGCACAGTATAGGTTATAAGGAGTTATCAGAACAAGTCTTTCAATTTAACTTTTATCCATGGTTAGTTTCCTTTTATTTCCTTACAGTGGACCATTTCTTAAGGCAAGTGTAAATGTTCTCGGAGTGAAATTCTTCAAATCTCAATTAAAATTCTGTCTTAACTCTACGTTAAGCGCTTCACGGAGGAGAAGCCGAGAGAGCAAGGACCGGCAAACAAAAAAACGCGTTGACTAGGGGCTACGACTGTACTACGAATCTTTACGGAGTCCGCACTCTTGCACACCAGAGGTTCAGCTTGAAATTATATAATTAAGCCAACTAAAAAAGTGTAATTTCCGGTAAAAACATCCTCCGGAAGGTTTTCCCGTTTAGCATAGCTACTCTGATCAAAATGGAAAACTTGGAAGAAATCAGTGAGGTTTGTAAATGCATGCTCCTGACTTTCTTCATATTGTGTAAAAATTGGGCCGACAATGTGTGCAACCCTGAAAATTTTCTGAACCTAGGAATAACGGCCTTGAGAGAAGTTATTTGGTCAAGTGTTCCAATTGAAACATATACAAGTTAAAATCCCAACATTTCCGGAAGAATAAAGAAACCTACCTGTTGGGATTGTGCTGTTGACCAGATCTCCTGAGCATATGCCCACCCCTTGTCATTTGAGGCTAATAAACATGCCATTCTTATTAATTGCCAGGCTATAAACTCCTAAAAGCCATCGCAAATGTATTGAAATAGATCTCTAGAGAGCCGAAATAGAACAACCTGTTGATAGACCAAGGTGGGAGTTAAATCAACATTTAATATTAACACTTAAATAGATGCATTCAAAAGCGGCGGGGGAGGTTCTAATGAATAATTAGTGAAAGTGGATTAGAAAACAGCATTTTACTGTCTCATGCAGATTTACAGCAACAGGGGTACACATTCCTTTTACAAAACACTACATACTGTGGATCAGCAGACGAGTATAGTCCGATTTGCAAAAGTCCAAGTTTTCAGTAGGGAGACAACATTCAGAAAGTAACAAAAATTGCCATGCTGTTTGATGTTCCACGAAGGAAGAAACGGGAATTAATTTCCTGTTTGCGTATAGAAAAAAGGTGCTGATACATGAAAACGTGCAGGATAATTGACATCGACTAATGGAGGTCAAGCGAAGGCGAAACACCAATTGATGGCATTTGATGGGCTTTCCTGACCTTACAATGAACGCAGGTCTGGGCTGCAAGTTTCCTTGATATTTGGGTCAGTCAGTCATGTAGGATAGGGTGCGGTATAGGCCAGGCTGCTAGGCCTCAGTGGCACCTCCATTTAAAGGATTCTTCGCCCCTGTCCTAAATGCCCGAATAATGTCAATGAATGAAGACTGAGTCACACTGCCGTCAAACAGAAGCAAGAGCCTGCAGTAGTTCGAAACGAAAAGGAGGAGTTGGTGGGGCTTACCAAGCGATGTGGACTGCCGTCCGATGGTTTAAACACATCCGTTCGCCAAGTAATCAAACAAATTGAGATACATCCATGGATCAGCTTCATTGCACAGAGGTCGGACAAGAAGATATGGTTACACCCTTTCGAGCCCCAGCGTTAACCCTTACCTTAACTGGACTTCGAGTCATAATTCTCCTAGCTCTTAACCTAATCCAAACCCTCTTACCCAACACCTCACAGTCAGAAATGACACGAGGAGCGAAATACCTGTTGAACCAGTGCTTTCAGCAAATCGGGTAAATAGCGGCAAAATGTATGCAGCGTTGCTTAAACAGAAGTGCGTCTTTCTTTATATAATTCTGCTATGGGTTCGACTAAGTATTTCCATATGAGCTAACTTCATTACTACATCGGAGGTTTGCGAGTCTAAAACTTCGATTAACATATCCATTCTCAAAATGGGTAATAGATCACAAATCCCATCGGGTAAGGTAGATAACCAGCTTATTTTTGTCTAACTTTCGTAAAGGCATCAAAATACTACATTAATAAGAGTCAGATAGTTACTGTCTCTGTTGTTTTTAGAGGAGGCTGTCACACGCAGTAGGATTGCTCCAACTTGCCTTACATATGTAACAAGTGCTAGGTCGCCCGTCGTTTCTGACTATATCCACCGGCTGTCCCACAGCAAGGTGGGCGCCGGAACGGTGACTCGCGTGCCAATTAGTTTCTAATGAGGAGAAGCTTTTGGGCCACCTAGCGCACTCTCCCCTGCCTCACCTACCTGAACCGGGTGTCCTAACAGAGTTAAGAAAACCGGAGTCGAGCTCAGGCGCAGGTAGTTGGCGCTGTTTGAGCCTGCGCCACGACGTACCAAATAATTTACGCCATTTGTTAGGGGTGCACATCCTGCGATTTGACGCCGGTGTTGTTCCGGCGCATCTACCGCGTGGCCCATTGTAAGGCTAATAAGCACCTTCATACGCCTGCCGGAATTTGCTCCGAAATATATTTTTTTAAAAACCCCTATGCTTTCATGCAGGGATTTTCGCTCGCAATTCCAAATGGAAATAGGAAAGTGACAAACCACATGTAAAAACCTTCCACCTGATCGAAGTTCAAACGTGAAATAATTCATTATCCATTTAAAAAAATCCCTGCTAAAAAAAAACATTTCAAATCGTTTTAGCAGTCCTTTCTATGTTCAGGTACGCCGAGTTATACATAAATCATAATAAATGTGGCTGTCGTTTCGGGGCCTGAGTGTGGGATTTGCACTGTGCTGCCTGAGTTCTCTCGAGTACTGCACAGGGCTGACTCACTACTTCAACAGCATATCAAAAGTCGCCTGATGTCGTATCTCTAACCTCTGCCTGTCTGGTGAATCGACCTGAGACTGTCAACGAGGACCTAGTTTGCCTGCTTTCCAGGGTGGGTAAGTAAACAGGTCAGTGGGAGGCGAGTCAGCGCTGGAGGAGTGCAAGTTGTGTGTGTGTGTGTATGTGTGTGCTTGTGACTCTGTGCCCCCTAAACGGGCCACGTGGTAGATGCGTTGGACCAACACGGGGGCCACATCAGGGCACGGCATGCGTTATTCGGGTTGCGCTCCCATAACAAAATGCCGAACATGGAGGTGTGGTGGCACGCCCTAGGGGCGGCTTGGACTTAAGGGACCCAGCCGCGCCAGCCACCTGCGTCCCCTCCCGCCTCTGGTCTTCTTGACTCTGTCTTGACACCGGGCTAAGGTGGGGAAGGAGGAGAGAGTGCGGTAGATGCAGCGCAAGTCTACTATCACTTTAAACTAAATCACGCGCAAGTCACCGTCCCTGCTCCACTTTCCCATGGAGCATACGGTGGACATCGTCGGACTACGACGGTCGAACTGTCGCTTGTGACTCTGACTAGAAAATAGGGGAAATTCGAGGCTGAGTTTACGTAGACTGGTAGGCAGCTCTTTTCATCACATTAATCCTCCACGAATTTCAGTTCTCTGGGTTAACGTGCTACTGCAGACATTCTTCCGACAGAGACAACTGTCATTCATCGTTTCCTTTTTAGGCTTCAGACCGAAAAATACTCGACTTCTCCTTTTCCAGTTGCACATCACGGACAAAAAGGAAGCCCCTGCGCAAATCGAATTTGGGCAAAGTTTTCCACATCGTAGAGGCGATCGACGTGCGTCGCGCCCAAAGAAATTGCTGATAAGGCGTAAGGAAAATCTACTAGGCCACAAAAACCTATCGTGTGAGTCGCCTTCCGGTTTGTGTGACTGTTTCAAATATCACTCCTCCACAAAGGTAGATGAATACGGCTACTTTGCCAGCCTACTTTGAAGCACGCGCTTGAACTCGCATAAAATAGGAAATCATTCAAAGCTGCAACATAATGCAGTGGATTTAGGAAGAGTTTAATGTTGCAGAATTGTCTCACAGCTCATGGTGATGGCATTTTCATTCACAGATTGATCCAATTAAATTGACTTCAGGCCGAACTTCGATTCGCAGTGGCTTATAGTTGATAAAGGCAGCACTGAAAATGGCCGGCAAATACAAGGGAGACTTGAATGGCCATTTCTGGATAATTAACCATCATCAGCTAGTCATACCCAACCCCAGGTGGTGCACCACACGAGGATCAAACCTGTGACCTGTGCGCACTCTTCTAAGTTAAGCGCTATCCCTCGATAAAATATTCCAAGAAACATCCCAGGTGAAACTATGTCATTTCCCAAACCAGAATAACTATAAATCCGGAAACAATTACAAAACCTATCAGGAAATTCTTTCAGATTGAGCATTTAAGAATGTTCACGGACAGACTTGGACCCAAATAACACGCGGTTTCAGTACACCAACGACTAAAAAGGTGGGCTTATTCTCAAAAGTTATTTGGATTCAGAAATTTGAAACGTAAATGAACAAGTGGGCCTTAAATTGCGATGTATTTTTAACAGGCATACTCCCTAGCGTCCATTTTATTTATGGATCAACGGAACTTCCAGAACTCAGCATTTTAAAGGGCCACGAAATATCGGTAGTGAAATTTGGTCAACACCTTTACTTGAAATCTGAATAATGAGTAACTCCTTAGCGTGCTTTTTATGTTGACTGGAAGGATCTTCTGCCTATAGCGAAAACGAGCCCACTTCTTCCATTTTGCTTAACTTGTAAGGCAGCGGATGGGTAAAGATAAATGCCCAGCCCATGAAAAATCCATCTTTTATCCTTTCAATTATCAGAAGTATTTAAACGTTTGAAAATAATTCCCATTTTCAGATCACAAAAAAATCCTGCAAAGTTTAGCAGTAAACTGGGAGTAGTACACTCTAGTGTCTAAACATAACTTGGAGCCTAGGGAATGAATATTGAGGTGGGAAATTTAATTATGTGGGGAATTTGTTCGCAGGACTAAAGTATACTTTGCCTAAAAAAGGCTTAAATCAAAAAATATACCAGTATATTTGGGATCATCGCCTTCGCCTGGGTTTGGAATCAGGTGATTCATCGGGGAACGTATCGTTTTAAGTTTCAAAATTAAAAGCCACATTTTGCACCATTCAAGCTGTCACTTCAGGCCAGTATCTCCTTTCAGTCTGAGGCCTAGGGTATCTGAATGTATTTCTTAGGTGCGCGCAGGCTCATTTCACCAAATATTAGCAGCTTTTGAGTAGACAGTAAAGTTAGGCAAAAGTTGCCAGAAGTTCGTAGATGGCAAAAACATGCAACCGTTTTCACTGGCCTGCCCTTCACACACTGACGCAAACGCGAGTTAAATGGTAGTGGGTGGGGCTTGCGTAGGCGGATGCTGGTCAATGAGTTGTGTACGCGTTCGTTGCAAATGATGTCGCATACTTCAGGACGTTTATGCGGAGATAAACTGTAGCTGTTTTTAGGCGCTGAGAGTATATTACTGCCTAGAGGACAAAAATACATCAAGACTTTGGTCCTGGTGGATCAAACCGACTATATTTCTAAATAAGGGCTGCTTGGAAACAGAAAAGCTGCTAATAATGAACTAAAGGAATAAACGAAATTAAATTGCATAAAAGACTTACTCACGTTCAATGAATGCTACTTGACTGAATGGACACCTTGTGTACATCGGTGATGACACTATAAGCGACAATTTGCTACATAAAGCTCGCAGAAACGCAAATTCCAATGAAGTATTGCACACACGTCAGTGTTTGGTCATTCAATGCTTTTAATTTTATTTTCTAGACTCCTGAAAGGCCTAAATGAAACTTTCCATTCACGAAAAGTTGGTTCTCCTTTTCTGCCTATTTGCCCTTCAGAAAAACTAGTGGTTACCTCTACCCACTGAGGCGCTTAAGTACACTTTTGGCTCGGCATGTTGAAAGAGTAGGCGTTTCGTGTTAGTTTCTGACAGTTCTCTAAACAGCAAAAGAGAATTTACCAAGGAGCACTGCCTGCAAAGACAAAAATAAGGGACGAATGATAGAATGTTCTAAGCTATGGCTAGATCTCCGTCGACTAAGGCATTACATTCGAGAACCTGACGCGCAAAGAAACAGGAAAATATGTGCGATTAGAAGGGCTGGCAAGTTCTTCTCGCAGAACTAATTGGATAAAACCGCGCCAGCGAAAATCGATGATTTTTCGCTCTGCTGGACCAATAGAATGCATAAAAGACAGAATTCCAAGTAGCGCTTTTAGGAGTTACTAATCTGAGCTAAGTGCTACGCGATGAGAGGCACTTTTTTCCTGAATTCGAAGCAGGAATATAATAACAGTTGCCTACTCTGGGAAACTAACTAGGTGTTGTTTCAAGTCCACTTCAAATTACGATTTTCACGTACTGCGATCCTTTTAAATTAGTTTTCGACTAGAAAAGTCTATTAACATTTCAATTTTGCTGCTACATCAGTATTGTGAGAATCTGTTGATGCACTTATCGGATTTTTAGAAAATCGCAACGGATAGAGTGAAGTATGGAGTATGGGGACTAGAAGAAATATACTAGGATCGAAGGAAATATAAATCAAAAGGACTTATACAAGAGGCGAATGTTGCACCGATGAAATAATGACTTGGAATAGCAGAGATTTTCACTGAGATGGAGATATATGGGCAAACATGGACGACTAAGAACTGATCCCAGGACCAGGAAATCATCACCTCTGTTACTTTAATAAACAAAGAGTTCGTCCCAAAAGAATGAGATACCTTAAAACTTCAGTGATCAATAAGGCTTTTGCAAGGCCCATGGCGACTGAAACGTTAACTGAAGTGTCTTTTCACGCACTGTACTTTTAAGAAAGCGTAAGAAACAGTACTGAAATGAGGAATGAAAATAAAACATTAAGTCAGTCTTATTTTGAACATCAGCATGGTAACGCTAGGAAACAACCATAAATATTAAGCAAATAATTTCACTTTGAATTTCAAGCAATGAATATCAAAAGGTGATCCTAGCAGAACTTCCCCTCAGGAGAAATGGGAATAGAAACCAACTCAGTATTACAAAATATCTTTCACTAAATTCCAGGCAGGGTATATATTCCAGTGTCCTCGCCCTAATTCTAACCCTGAATCTAACCTTTATACAATAGAAAGCCTCCGTACTGGGGGGAGGGGGTTCTATTCAAGTGTCTTGCCCTTGGACTGTACCGAAGTAATGCACCACTTTCTTATTTTTAATTAAGTCTGCAGGACTGCAACCTTTAGAATCTAATCCGAAACTTTAATCTCTCATTTTAAAAGAGCCGATATTTACATGATCGACTTTATGCTGACACTTGGGAATTCAACTTGGAGAAGGCTGGCGGCCTGCGAACTGCTTGAATATATTAAGAACTGTATTTATTAAACTGGACTACTTGAAACGAACGGTTTATTTAGGCACATCCGTGACATTCTACGTGTAACTTTCGAAGACAGAGCTTTATTAGTCTGCTGAAAATCCGCGCAACTCAATGCTTCCGACGCACGTTACAGACACTCAAGTATATTGCCCAGTGTTAAAGGGTTTATTGTCCCAATGTCGTGGTTCTATTATGCGCACTTACGTCGACTGAAAATTAACAAATTATCGAATTAATTTCGCTGCACTTTGGAAATTTTGGCTTCCAACCGACTTCCTTTATTCTCAATTTTTTTCCTTTGTAATAAAACGCATATTCAGGACAAGAAAAAGGGGAGAAGAGTAAATCATTGGGCATGGTTTTCCAGTAAATTTTAAAAACAGCGACTTAATAAGGTAAGCAAATGAACCGCTCTAAAATCGCAGCAATCTAGTGGTTCATAAATTTCGTAACCAAAGACGTTGGTTTGGCTTCAAACACAAGGCGGTATGCAATTACTTGTGCAAAATGATCATGCTTTATGAATACTGTAGCGACCTGAGCCATAATTAACTTTTGGACCAGGGAAGTCAATGATATTTTTGAAAACAATAGGTCATTTTGACAGTGACAGTCACTTCGTCCAATGCCCTTATTATAATCACCTTCATAAATCGATGTTTATTAGCATGCAAAGCAAAATAGTTAAAGTTATAGTAAGACAAGCTAGTAGAAGCCTCGGTGATACAGACGGCCCTACCCTAATTTAAAGGAAAATTAGGGTTGAATTTAAGATAAATGCTAGTTTACAATTTAGGGTGAAGTTTAATTTTAGGATTGGGGTTAGAATACGGGAAGAGTTATCCTTCCTGAAATTTATTGCATAGCTACCTATATTGAGGGGTTGGCTTCCTATTTTCGAGTTTACCAAACTTCCTTTCACTTTAAATAATAACAAACGAAAAATATTTAAAACCTCATGAGATTCATTGTCTGTAAATGGAGACACAAAAGCTATATCGAAGCGGATGGCAACGAGGTTTTTACCCCATTATCTGAGGCTAACTGCGTAGATGCAAGTTACAGATGAGTCTTAATGCAGAAGATATTGTATGTTAGTTTCGATGGATTAAGCTCCCTAAGGTGTTCCTTCACATTCGAATATATGGATCTTTAACCTGACATTATTAAAGGCACGTATAAAATAAGTATTAGCAGGTGTTGACACCAAGTTATTACACACAGTTTGAAATAAGAAGTTTCTAGTCAAGAAGTGTGGTCTGTGGGTTTGGATTAGACAGCCGATAACCGAATTCGTTGGGTGCGTTCTCCCTTTATCTACGATAACAGTCTTACCAGCTCTCACCATTTTACTACATGACTAACTGACGTTTTTGCCTCTACTACACTGCTCAGTTAGGCTGATTTAAACTTTATAAAGGCAGTTACCAATTAGTCTAGCAAGGTATCGCAAGCAATCTCATTGCACATTGCGGTTTCTTTCAGCCTGTATGCTAATAGCAAAAATTAAAATAGATACAGACCATGCATACAGTATTATAATTGAAATTCACTGAGGGCAAGGACGAGGGAAACGTAAACCTAGTCACATGCATATACAAGGATATTGCAAAAACCTCAGTTTTAGCTTTGTCTAACATGCTCCTTCCAACGCCCACGTAAGCTCTTAATCTGGACGTGCGTTCTTCACCACACACATTCCAGATAGACGCCCACGGCATCTATTAACCCCATTGAGGTTTGATTGAAGCCTAGACTCCCGATGAGAATTCATCAATCCACATAGTGATCTAGTGCACTCATACACAACCCTGAGCACTGGTCTTTGGTTGTTTATTGACTACCATAACTGCCTCGCAGTCTGCTATTGCTGGGATCTCTGACAATGGACTCCTGTACGCCTTCGAAAGCCCGGAAAAATTAACGAATGCTTCCGGTGTTTGATACATTTCCTTCCTTATTCAGCTAAACATTGGACCTCGATCATCCTTCTCCACGGCGTAGGTTTTTTTAACTAGAAATGTGCTCTGTCTTTTAGATCCTTTCTCTTATGAGCGAATTATGTGCGCAGATAAGTGGTCAAAGGCATAGGCCTGAGGACGGTAAACTGGCAGCTATAAATTCATCGAACAGTTCTTGATAAATTAGTATCGTTGTGCCACTGGATTCATCTGCTCCTAGTTAAAACTCGGACGGTAAGCATGCAAAGGCATTACAACCTGACCTAAGATTCCGCGAGATAATAACAATTGTCATTATTTTCCCTTATGCATATTAAAGTATTCTGTGGCCCGGGACCTCATTTTAGGTTACTTGTGTGCTTGTTAAAGAGCCAGGAGACAAATAGAAAAAAATGCCTACTTTTTATTATTGCCGACAAATCCCCGAAATTCGATGTCCACGCGATTGGCGTCCATGCCCTTGCAGTAGACATTGCAGTCAGTTAGCATGCGCTTTATTGTTTTGTCCGTTGCTGTGGTAGATCCCCGTTTGACTGCTTCACAAAATGCCAGAAAAGTAGTTTCCAGGGAGGGAGCCGCAGCGGTTGCTCCAGCATCAGTAGAAGCTGCCATTATTCTGACAATTCCAAGTTTGTTCTTCTCAAGATAATGAGTCTACAACCACCACTAGTAGCGTTATTCGAAACACTGGATGCTACTACCACAGCGGTTACGACTACCTTGCGCAAACCAATGGAATGTCTCCTATCGAGGAAAAATCAGCCAATCAGGAGCCGAGCATGCATGTGCAGTAGCCTAACGTGCGCAGTGGTGAACAGGTTTACTTTAGACGCCTTGATTGATGGTGACGTCTTACGGTTTGGTGTGCGGGCTAAGCTATAACCTCACGTGACCCATTAGTATGTGGCGTAAGCCTACGCGGGAAAATAAATTGCTACTTTGAATTTGGACTTCGTCTTTCAAAGTTTGCAGCATACCCCTCTATATTCGTTTAAACGACAAATTAATGAACAGAACCACCTTCAAGAGATATCAAGCAACTAATTTCGTTGTCCGATTTTTTCCTTTTTCGGATGATTATAATATTTTCTGCTAAGCTCTGCTGAGGCCAATAAAGTGGAGGAGATAATATGGTGATGCAAGCATTTCTTATGAAATAAAGGAAGATAAGTTTCATTTTCCACCATCTATGGAAAAGGCAGGAACGCAAAGCTCGATAATATAGACGAAAAACGTACGTCTGATGGCATTCCTGAACTGAACTTTGGTCTATTTTTGCCATCATCACAGAAAGCGAGCGAAAGTTTTTAAGAATTTTAAAAGTTTTAATTATGCGTGGACTTATGCGGCATTTGAAAAAGAAGCGATACTGCCAATTTGGGCAAGGATTAATTGAAATAATTTCCATATATTGGTAGATCAAAGGTAAAAAACGTCGCATTGCTTAATACTTAAAGCAGAGACTTTCATTCGACAGACAAATTAAATAATTTTGCTAGTTGTCCATGTTGGGGTATCGTGCTTGTCTTAAGCCCGTTCAAAACCCCATTGGAGTAGAAAATTATAATCCCACTTACCACATTTAGTAGGGTAGAATATTCCTATGAATTTTGCCCACACAAATCCCGTGAAATTGTTAACCTAATTTTTTCAATTGACCTCATCATTCTAGCAAATAGCTAAGATGGTGAATCACTGGTAATTAATTCTTCGCATGAGGAAATATAAGTTCACTATCAGTTGGAGCATGCCAGTTGGATTGTGCCTACATTAACTGAAGACGCTGCTTTAAAATGATATGGTACAAAAGTATAAGTTGCAGATCAGCTTAACAGTCATGAACCGAGACATAAACGCTGTTACCTCTGATGTTATACGAGTAGTAAATCAATGAGAATTCCAACCGCATGTGCTGCCGCACGCAAGATTCGAACCGGGGCTCCCTGGACCTTAAGAAAAGTACTCTGACATGTGAACTATTGCAAATCACTTTGAAGAAATGCTGAAGGATCTAGCCCGTGTATTCCTAAAGCGCGCACGTTGACGTAAAAGAAGGAGCAGGCACCGCGACGAAAGTCAAATTATATAAACAGTGGTCGCTCCTCGATCGGGGAGGTTGCGCTCAAGAACTCCCAGCTACAGATGAAAATCCGCGAGGTAAAAACCACATGTTTGTATGGTTACCTTCATATGTTTTAAATACTTTAAACTTTCGTACACTCTTAAAACATCAACCACACAGACATACAGCATAAAACCTTTTAAATTTTCTTAGATATTAAGTAAGAGTCATTTAAATTATGAATATAAGTACTCTGTTTATATACTATGCTTAAACGTACGTACCGCTGATACTTCAGAATTTTTATTTAATACTTTCTATACCCATCCACCAATAGCATTCCATGTATTAAATAAACTGGGCAAACCAACTGAGAAAGCATATACCAAAAAAACATACCCATTGTCCACGGAACTCTGCGAACCACCGAAAAATCCGCAATTTATCTTAAAATATCCTAAAATATAAAATTGGCGATCGAGTGAATCCGCCAAAGTCGAAGCATGATCTGGGGGACACTGTTTCATAGATTAACCCAATGACATGGAAATTTTCCCAAGAAAACTAAGGCATTCTTAAAAAAATTTAATTTAACTGACTCATCTCTCATAGATGGCATATAGGACAGAAGACTCGAACAACAATTGAACGCGTGAAGAGAAAATCAAAGGCATTTACAAAGCATGACGTGTAGTTTTCCAGCGTTTTCCTCCTAACTAACCTTTTTAAGAAAGATATTACCTTTTAAAAGATAATCTGCTTAATTGATTAAATAATTTTCGAACTTCTTGACGTTTTACTTATGAAAGAAGGTATAAAAATCAAAACAATTGTTCCCCTACTGCGTTTAAATATTCGATAAAAGCATTAGGTTTCTAGTACTTCACTGAAATTTTACTAAGCATTTTTTTAGGCAAATGGTAATTTTTACTGAAGTTGTCAATGTCTTCCAGTCTTCTGGTATCTTCTGAGCTTGGCGGCACGCCAAGGTATTTAAAAATATCCGATAAATTGTTCCATTTAATTGTTCTTTCGAAAATATTATCTACCAATATTCATATTAAAATCATTAAAATTATCCGGTGGTGAAAATGACACCTCGGTCTTGCCTGTTCCACACCAGGGTGAGCGCAAAGACGATAACTTTCTTGCAAAGCATGAACTGCGCTCTCTCCCTCCTTATGAGGACAGATGACCGAAGATGGGGTCGGGCGCAGTAGCTGGAGCAGCGTGAACCTGCGCCTAGTTTTGTCACTTCACCTCCCATCCAGCTTTGTGGCTATTGTTATGGTTACGAATCTCTGTTACCGCCTGTCACGCCCTCATTTGACACCGCTTGTCGGTCTAGCGCATTTACTGCGTGACTCGTTGTTGGGGCGCGTACACACACGAAATTTTGGCCCTCGATTTGGCCGATGTCCATCGTGTGCCTCACAACAGGATGGATGCAAAAACGGTGACTTGGGCAGAAATTAATTGACACTTATAGTAAACTTGTGAAGCATCTGATGCACACTCACGTCCTCTCTCTCTCGCTCCTTACCCACACGGGCCCGGTATGAAGGTAGAGGCAATACGAGCGACGGCGGGATCAGATACAGGCTTGGCGTGAGTTTGTGCCTAGGCGTGCCCTTACATCCCACAGGTGTGGCATTCGGTACGGCGGCGCTCTCCCAAGTAAGCTTTTCATACTCTCACGTGACCCTCTTATCTTTGCAGCCCTCGCGCAGTGTATTTATAAATACGCATGTTTTTAGTCAGTTATTCTCGAGAAAATATATTTATATAGCTTTCTAAGCCTACTAAACAGCTTCAAATCAAAAGATCGTCACATGCACTTCATTCATTAGGTCTCAGTTAACTGGCCAATATTTCAGAATTTCCGTTAGCACTCAATTTTTTGAGTATTTGCATCTATTAAAAATTTGTTTTTTATGATGAAAAATGATAACTACTGCGCTGCATTTTCAATAGACGTTTTGTTTTCCTTCTAAAGTCAGAAGGAGAAGAATTCACTTTAAGGCCTAGTTCCTTTGCAATATGTTATTAAATAAATTGAAGTAATTCACGCGTCGACAAGTCCAATTTGCTTGGGATAAGCCGATGAACCACGATTAGCTACTGATGATTTCTAAAATAATAAAGGTAGCTTTTCTGTGCGCTCTAGAATTTTCCACACGGGGAAGGCTAAGGGATCTGAAATATGACAGGCAGTTTGCCAATCAAGAACGTCAAGTACAAATGGGGCACAAAGTGGCTAAGAAAGCTTTTTGATTTTAAAAATTTGCAAGCCGAAGATGAATGATTCTGCGATAAATTTGAAAATATTGCTGAACCATTAGATGTAAAAAAAGTAGACACTGAGCATTTTTCCTGCATTTTCATGCGTATTTTCCAAGGAATCGCAAAATGTAAAAGCCATTTCAAGCAGGCGTGGCGAAGGGTCTCATATTTGAAGCTAATTGAAATCTTTAATAAGCGCAGCGCGAAATTGTGCGACCGAATAGAAACTACTTTGCTTCACAGTTTGACCAGTCGGCAGACAAATATACTCGGCTTTGGATTTCCACGAGTAATATCAAGTACGTTGCTAACCAGGCATCTAGATATCCGGTGATTGCAGATAATCTCAAATCCGTTTAATTTTGACCATAAATAACTTAAAATTCAGTGCCAAAATTTATGCGGAATTTACCCAATATTTAGAATTGCATCCAAGCAGTGCGATTGACGGCCTAGAGCGGTGAGTTCGAGGCCATTCGGGTTCATCGTACCATGTGCTGCAATCATGTGCCTCAGTGGTATTAAAAACATACGAGAACTTTTGTCTAAGTGAGAGCAGTTCGGAACAACATTTCCTTCGGGACCTTCCTTTAATTTTTTTATACGGTATAGGGTCTGTGCTAGCACAGTATATCTACTGCCAAAAAAGGGAGAGTTGGATTGTCATTTCTGGGTTTTTAACGTCATCAGCCGGCCATAGAAAACCGCAGGCTTGGATATTCTGGAATTCAACCAAAGCTCAGTCGAAACAAAACAGACTTGTTGTCCCGTCGGATTCGATTGAAAGTTTGGATTTTTGTGGGAGGGCCGGTCACCGATCTGGATATAATGCGGAACATACTCGTTCCGCTGTACCTTGAACCTCTATAGAATCCTCGAAGACTCTTACATAACGCTCAGTAGTAATACAAAAATAATCCGTTATCTGTAACTAGGCTTTGTTTATTCTTGGCGGAGCTTTAACACAAGCTAGAGTACAAGACCGGATGCAAAAGAAAATGTCGAAATACAAGCGCTCTTCGTACACTGGTATTTAAGTAGGAGGCTTACCATACACAACCTACCACCAACTCAGCTATTTTGTCACGCAAGCTTTGTTAACTCCAGTTTTCTTGTTGTATTGCGCGACTTTCCTAAAAGCTCTAGGTATTTATTCTGATTTTAAACCTAAATCGTCAGAAAAGCATGCAAACACCAGAAATAGGGTTATAAGACAAATCATAACTGACCACTTATATGAATCGTTGAGGAAAGTCAGTTTCACATAACACCTACTTAATTTAACAAGGTAGTATAAATATAAGCAGAAGCATAGAGCATTCTTCCATGCAGGAAAATTGGTGTTCTTGGTGGTAATTCAGAAGATGGCCTATTCCGACCCTCATAGGAATCAGGTTGTGAATGCCCCTAAGTCCAATAATCGATAAGCGTTAGCTCTTAAACTTCCCAAACATAGAGAACATGACGTAAATTAGGTAGAAAAGATAATAGATGTTCTACGTGCTGTCAAACCACCCGTATCTTTTTCGCTATCATCGGCATAAATTACACTCGGTATAAAAACTATTAGGCTAATGCGTTGTGTAACTCATACATTTCTTTTATTAATGTTGTTGGAATTGATGTTTTGCTTTTAATGCTTTACTTGAGAAAATGTGAAGTTCGACTTTAAACTGATGGGACTGTTTAGCATGTTAGAATAGCTATTCAAATAGGCAGAATGGTATTACCAACAAAGGCAAGGGAGAATAGAATGGCCATCATAAACCAGCCATACAAAACCCCAGATGTTGCGTCACCCGAGGCTCAAACTTGCGACATGTTGGCAAGAATTCCAACCCTCTAACCCACTGCGCCACGAAGTCATTGTCTTGTCAGTTTTAGATCGGGAATATTAACAATGGTAGATTGGAACTCGCTGATTGGTTACGGGACTCACTCGTCCGGTTGTGGTGCAGTGGGTTAGAGCGTTGGACTTCTAACCAACAGGTCGCAAGTTCGAGTCTCGGGTGCCGCAACATCCGTAGTTGGATATGGATGGCTTATGCCGGTTGATAAGCCAGAAATGACCATTCCGGTTTCCCTTGTTTTTGTCGGTTATACCATTCTGCCTCTCTGTGGCTGCTGGTGGGGCTCTAGAGCAATGGGACGAGCGTGTTCCGTAAACGATAGGTAAGCGCCAATCTACCATAGTTATTCACATAACCTAATCTCTCTAGCACAGTCAATGCTGCCTTCAGGGCATATCATGCAATCCAAAGACAATGCAACCGTTTATGAGCACTCGCGGATCTCATCGTGTGGACATGAATGGCACAATTTTTATAATATGAAAAAAGAAAATATTATGTGTTTGAGGTACGAAAATGGAAGCTGGAAACTTAAAAAGCGTGTTAATATGAAAAGTAGTGACGGTTTTTAAAAAGACATACTGCCTTCCTTCCAGGAAAAAGTAGTTATAAATCAGGGACCGTCCCTCTAAAAATATGGATAAATTAATACGAGCATCGAAAATCAAATGAAAAGGCACAATATTTAGGTGCGTATATTGTCGTCAATCATATTGAATGAATAGTCAGCACTCTACCACAAAGGAAAAAGCATAAGAATACGCTTAATGGGAAGCAAAATTCAAGCGCGTCCTATATAATATTTACTATATGAAGAGTTGAATCATTTTAAAGTGTTTCATTATTACTAGCACTTGTTGTTCGTGCGTATTTAGGGAGTTTTTAGAAATATATTATTTAGATGGATAATTATGGGTGACAGAATTATGAAACATTGTTTTCGAGTTAAAACGATTATTTAAGTTAGGTTGTAATCTAAATAGTTATGCCACATAATTCCGGCCTATATCAGTCAGGACAGTATGCAAGCTGCTAACTAAACCTCTATTTGCAGTCACCTGCAACTTATACTCGCGGTAAAAAAAGTACCACTTAATCTCATGACATGTTTGCCGTTTTTTGATTATCTTATAAGTATAAATAAGAAAAAATAGTCTTTCTTACGCACACTTGGTAGAAAATTATTTCTTCTTGGAGTGATTTCCTGAATAAAGAGGATATCTGTGTATTATGTGGTAGCTGTCCTAACGCATGAAACCTTATGCATTTCATGAGTTACGGCCCGTTACGCGAAATCAGTGCCCGCTGCGTCCACCAAAGTTTTACATCAATAAAGAATCGATCGTTAGGAAAAATAAGGTTTATTGTGGTTAACAAATTATGCGGCATTTCCTATTAATACTAATTTTTAGAAAAATTACATATTATGAAAATGGGAAAAATGACCTAGTGGAGTAAACTGAAGTTTTAAATGTAAAGGAAACCTGTCCATGCACATAAACGAGTGAATTAAGCAGCAAAACTGAATTACTTTTGAAAAAAGTGCTTTTCAGTGTTTTAAAAATACCTATTCAGCTAGATTACGCGCAACGTAAAGTATCACCGTCATCAAGCAGGCTAACATGCGATTGTATATTCCAACACCGTTCACGAGAATTGGCAGTTTTTCTTCCGTTTGTACACTCTCTAAGATACGTTTGACCAAGGCAAGCAGAATTTCGCTTGATTGCGCCGATAGGGACGTCACAGGAATAAAATATTTCATAAGCTTACACGTTCACAGGCAAGTCACTGACTAATAAATTTAAATTAGAATCATCAGGCACAATCGTAAACGTACTATTTTGAATACATAAATATGATTATTCCTTTTTTTAAATTTCTCATTAACTACTTCGGGTTTTCTTTTATTATGAGCTTTAGATAGTCTTTGAAAATGGGGTGAATTCTTTACGAAATTCGGTGTCTTCAGGCGACTGCCCATAAATATACATTCCGTTCGATGTGTTTCGTAAATCCCACAAAATAAGATATTTATTAAAATCATTTACCGAAGTAGTGACATTTTGGACATTCTTTCTAACGCATACGGCCGTATGGGTCATATAAATAGACTCCCTCAAACATGAAAACTCGCTGCTGATAAAAATTAACGTCCACGACAAAAGCCGGGAAATATATGCCACCAATTAGATAAGAACCTTTCTATGCTAAGTTGCCTTTTTAAAAGCGCTTTTATTATATGTTTTGCTGTTAAATGTCTGCGTATTTAACGCTTTTCCAAGGTGAAGCCAATAAAACCTGTGAAATTTTGACCGGTTTTTCGACTAAAGAACTCATTTATGTCTTTCTATTGGAGAGTTTTTTGATATATTTGCTTAGTTCTAAGATTTCAAACGCGCAAAAGAGTGGCCGACTATATACTAATATTTTGCGATAAAATATCAATTTTCTGTCCCTTCCGTTTCAAGTTTCCTTATTCATTTATAGTCGACTGCAAACCGAAATTGTCTTGATAGGCTTCACGAACGCCTTGACAGCGAAAAGTTTCGGCATGTCGTCGAGTCTTGTATAGATGTGGGTTTAAGGTCCTAATTATCGTTTTGGTTAAACAAAGTACATTCACCAGTGTATTACAGCGTGTTTTTTGGCACAAAACGTCCTAAATTTGCAAAACTTAAATTTTTAGACTAAATCTACCCACGTTATTCCGAAAACAATGTGATCTCTCAAACCCACAATTACCTGATTTTCGTGATAACAAAACAAAATTTCCCGTTTTCCCGAAGGGGAAGAACTGCAAATTTTTCAGGCTTATAGTAATGTTCCTTCATAGTACTGCGCATAAAAGTAAAATGCGTTGATCAATAGCTTTTAGTAGCGTAGAAAAATTTCTGGGTAGCAAGAAACGTCGGATCTTGTCGCATGAATCTTCATTTTCTCCTCAATAATCCGATCTGAAGTGAACTATTTATTATCAAACCACCTTTGTGTGCATCAATTTAATACAACAAACAGAACTAACACCTTTAAATGCCTGCCCTGTAACTTATCTCAAATTCTGACATAGACATTTCATGTATTAGGCAATCTACTTTAAAAATTTTAATTCCGGAATAATTTTCCACCAGACCTGGAGGTTAATTTGTATTCGGGATTTCGAACTCAGAAGCTGTATACTCTCCGTGTAAGGACAATCGCAAATTATCTGCGCTGTTATGAGGATATTTTATATGAGTCAATATGCAGAATAAGCCTATGGAATAACTTTCTGAATTCGGCTATTTTCCTGAATGAAAAAAGCTAATTCCAACTGCCGTGTTGCTTTTAAAATAATTCAGCTAAAATCCAATTTATTGTCTTTGTAAATAAGAAACGGCCCAAATTGGGCAGTGGCTGCTGATATAAAGATATCCCATCATGCTGGAATTTTAGGAACAAATAAATTCCCCAATTTAAACTATAAAATCTTCCTAGCGATTCACCATTTACCTACTTCGCTTTGCTGGAAGTCAGGTTAGCCTTTTACGCGAACCGCATTGACAGAAATACTCAAGGAATTTGGGAATTGTGAATTACTGTTCACGGTAGAGTCCCTTTTCGTTTTAACCCATAAGGAAAAACACTGCTTAACAGTCTCCAGCTAACCTTATCTCATGCCAACTGAAACTGGAGATTTCCTCTTTCAGAGGATAAGAAATGGCAAGCCTCTACAGACAAGCTCTTATTACAACTATACATAACGAGGAGTCATTTCCAGCATTTTCTCTTGAATTTAGCGTTTACAGTACTCGTCTATTTCGCAAGCGAGTTTGAACAGGTGTCGGCATTTTGTCTGGCTAGTACATTGCTTTCAGATACACTTGCAGTTGTTTAGCGATCGATGTCCGCGCAGGTTGTCGCTGCTTTTTCTCACAATTTTCGTTCACAGGGAGCGCGATGGTCGGACATTCTGACTCTGGCGCGAAATCCAAGCTGATTGGTTATTTCAGCCCTGAGGATAACTCTCCTCAGTCCTGAGCAGGCGGTTTCGCTACGAATCACCAGCCGCAAAAGCGCCTAAACTACAGAGTGGGATGGAGGCAGAATCGGTAAGCCTCACTGCTCCGACACGCCAGCCTCAGGTAAGTGCTTTACGGTGTGTCCGTCCGAACCAAACTAGCCAAACAGCCTCGAACACCTTAGAAGCCGTGCACCACGGATGAATTTTATGAAAATTTATTTCCCTAACCTCCCTTGCATAGAAAATTAAAATATGCTGAGCGCAATTTCTCAACACTGTTGTACTTCGAAACATTTGACGGTGAGGTTTAAAACAAATTTTTAGGAAACCTATTCCTATTTAATTTATAAAGCGAAATATTCCGGTTCACGGGTGAGCATTTTTTCCTTAATATAAATTAGTCGGATACTGTCAGAAAGTATGCAAAAAATGTTGTCCAATGATTTGTGATCACCGCACTCAGCCAGTTGTCAATCACATGAAATGTTAAGCGAAATTTCGAAATGTGTTTTTGATTAGAAGGGGGTTTTAATATCAAATTGACCTTACGCATAACTTTGTCATAGGACATACATACCAAGATGCCTTTTTCTATGCACTTTCATTCAGCCATCCGTGAAATCAGCTCTCCGTTACAAAATGACTTTTTAAGTAGAAGGCATTTTTTGAATTTTTTTGATGCTTATTTAAATTTTAAAATACTTCATAAAAGATAAGACAAAACTATTCCCTCTTCAACTAATTTGACAAGATATCACGCCTGTTTTTAATTTTTTGCTTAAAGAAAGATTATCATTCTGGCACAAAACTAGCGTCTAATTCATGGGCTTTGAAACGTGGGAATCACGACCTATATGAAATAAATTTGGATCATGTTGCATGATTATCAATAGAAAAAACTAACTTAAGTAATCTCGCGCAATCAATATCGGAGTTATAAGTTTAGTCAATATCACAAAATTTAAGCCATGTACCGTAAATAGGGAGTTTTCTGATTTTACTCATGTGTATATTTATCCAAGCACTTATCCATTTCGTTTACTATACTAGAGTCCGAAAACGGAGGTCTGTAGTGAATAAAGTTTTGATCAGTCAATATATATTTTTTTCTTTATACCAACCTTTTCCAAAATAAGTTTCACGAAATATTGGAAAGTTAGACTTCTTTACGCACTTTCCGTAAGATACCAATATAATAATTTTCGTGGATATAAAACTCACTTTTCCATGTTTTGGTTACAATTTCCAGAAAACGAAGATTGTCTTAATGCTAACATATGCTGTACAGGCTGCATTTCTAAATCATCTATCAGAAACAACTAGATCGCTAAAAGTATCTTGCCTGTTTAACAGTTAAAATATTTGCCCACTAGTGGATATTCTCACGGGCTTTTAGGGGATATTGTGCTTTTAGACAAAAACTAAACATATGTACAGATCAGCACTTGTAGAAAGACAAAACCTTAGTTTTTTTCTGAAAATGACGTGTTTATGCACAAATGCCCCCAGTTTTAGCTGACTGAAGACCTGCGTTTCGCGAAGGCAAGGATTAATTTGGTAATTTTTTTATTTTAGATGTATATTCTCTGATAGAAACACACACATCTTTGCAGTTAATGTTTAAGGAGAGTTATTATCAGAGAGAATTCCCGAGTGCAAGATGCAGTGGGCGTCGGCCAAATTAGTGTAAATTATTTCACTGGCAAAATAAATAACCAGCATAATCTGCATCTAGGTTTTGATAAGCACTATTCATGAGTTACGTCAGTGCCGGCTAAAGTATTGCGTTCACCAACGCAACAATAATTGGGCAGATGTTCCACAGTTAAAGAGCACCAGAAGGATAGGCTTATTGCATACAGCAATTCTATCTTGCTGCCTTAGGCAGGAGTAGTCATGAGCGACGTCACGGTATAATTTGAGCCATGCATGACGGAAAAACTGTCATGGCAGTAGGTAATCAGGAGCAAATTTGAGTGCTGGCCAATTGGCATGCGTCGCGGTACGGGAGAGCTGATGGTCCAGCTGCGACTAACTGCACACAGGGGCATCCGAACTCACTAATATGCACTTTTACATCGGTATTTAATGCTCTTATATATTTTATATAATACATATATTAAAATATTCTTTCGTTTACAAATGTGATAAAAAATTATTTCGTCTTCAAATTTTATACGCTAAGAAATGATATCTTCCGGTCTTTAAGAGTTTCTAATCATGATATTTTTAAGATCGCGAAATGTACATTCATAAATCTCCGTATATTTCCGTTGATAATTGTAAATGATAAAGTATATTTTATAGTCGAAGTTTAATGTGGAATTATATGAGCCCTGTATTACCTCTGCTTAATATAAATACTTCAAAATAATTCAGGAAATAAGGTTTACAAAACCGAACAGTGCAATTTATTTGAGTATAAAGTTAGAAGATGTAACTTTTCACTAAATAAGTACAATGAAGAATATATTTTGCACATCTTTTCTATAAATATCTTTGAAATTAAAAAAGCATTTACCATTACTGGAAAAATAGCGAAATATCTAAGTAGTCATTTATTTGCAAAGTCTTGTTTATGAAGGCAGCCGGAATGAAACTTTTTAAAAAGCCTGCAACCTGAAGTGACTGAAACATCCTGGGATCATGTTTTTACAATAATCAACGTCAAAAATCTGTTTAAATAATCTTTTCCTATCACAAATACATTTCACAATTTGAAGTAAACTTTTACGAGACAGCAGGTATTGAAATTAGAATAATAAGACACTTAAGTTGTTTACCTAAATTTTCTCTTGAATTCTAATACAGAAATCACTGGAAGTTGTAGATTGAGGTAAATTCAGGGCAACACGCCTAGAACGTTTTCCATCACTTGATTATGTATACTGCAAAAATGCTAGCAGTTTTGTAGAGGTTAGTCGTATTTATTGGGATAAAAATCAGTAAAACATGAACCCTAATATGTTAAAATCTTATAGATGCCCACATTAAAGCTAGGCTCGTTTAATTATATAAATTATTTTAATACTTAACGTCTGCAAATTGATCGCATCTTACCTCGATTAGTTGAGTAATCAACAAAATAGTGGGTTTTATTAAGTAATCCGCAAGAGCACCATGAACGGCTCCTAAAAGTAGTTTAACGGACCCGCTCTCGATAAACGATTGCAAAATCTCCATATTTATTAATTGATTTCGCCTCTGCGCAAAAATTAAAAGTTACTTTCTAATGTTTTTCTATGCACGCTACTTTTTGAGTCAAACATAGGTTAATTTTATTCTCACAATGTGTAATTGTCAAAGAAAAAGTTTTCATCAAAGGAAATGTGGCCTTTAAGGAGAGGGTTATTCAGAAAAACTTAAAGCGTACTTTTTCAAGAATGAGGTCAATATTTGGCATATAACGTCAAACCACACTTCGACGATTATATTCGGTGAATTAATCAATTGAAAGTTAAAACCAATGTTTCCTCCCACCTAGATTCGGAAATTGTTCTTGAAAAACTAGACTTCATTCATGACAGGCCAAATCAGGTCATCTCTACTCCGTCATCTGAGGACATGGAAGAGATATCTTTGGTCAAATGAGTTAAGCTTCTTCAATAGAGTATCAATTCATCTGCATCTAAAATCTAACGGACTGTGAATTGGGTGTTCTGTGCATGCTATACCTCCCCATGACAATGAAGGCGACAGCCAGTAGATAAGCTGGCGGGTTATTTGTTCAAAAAATAATTTCATGCAAAACACACGGTTTCCTTCACCATCTTTAACTGATCGCAAAGAAGGTGATTTGGGCTACGTAAAGTCTCGTCTTACAGTTTGCCAAACTGTACGTACCCAACGAATAATTTACGTTTATTTTGCAGAATCCAACCAAATGAAAAGCTGCTATATATTTTCTAGAGCTAATGGTTTAATGCTGGTATAGGTTTAGCTAACCATGTTCCGTAAAAGCCCACAGGTTTTCCCGTTTTTCTGAAGTAATAAAGCCATTTGTAGGTCCCAAATGTGCGATGTAGTTTATTTATTACAATCTTCGTTTACAAATATAAGCAAACCAACTGTTCAATCAATGAATAAAGTTAACCGTCTCACCAATTATAACTGTTTAAGTAATATTTCATAATAATGACAAAAATAAAAGTGAAAAAATAAATAAATAATCAAATAGATGATCAGAACGAAGCGAATTATTTCAATATAGTTCTTTCAAGACTATACAAGCCGTTGTACAAACATAAAATTGCTGACACGACGTCTGATATAGGCTCCCAAAATGGGATCTGATAAGCCATCACTTAAGTATTATGCCTAGTTAATCTAAGAGTAAAAGTAAATTCTTCCCTGATTCCAATTTTTACTGAACGGCTGGGACACAGAAGAGGGTAGAGGGAGGGAGCTTGATACTGAGAAACAATTCCCACAGCGTGTCCGCGCATTTCTCATAACAAAAACATTTGATGACGGGGTTATTCGGTCCTTTTCCAGGCTCAGAGTCAAATTGCACGGCTCCTTTTGAAAGTGGCCTTTATAACAATCTCATATTAGTGGAGCCTGAGTTGCCTTCGTGGACGGTAAGTACATTCTGTGGGAATCTAGTTTTGTGTGGCACGCGTAGATAGGTTGTTTAACTTGCGCATTCACTGACCTTCCGTACACTATCTTGACATCGGAGCCAGATGCTTGAGGAATGAGAGATGGCAAGTCAACTATCACCATCACGCACTAGTCACTCGGCATACAGCATTTAACAAAAAAATGTAAAACTTGCGCATCCTTATTTACCTAATCTCATGTCAGCATGTCCTGAGCTTCGCACTTCGTGGAACCTTTAAGTCATTAAAGAGAGAGAGAGAGAATGAGAGAGAGAGAGAGAGAGAGAGAGAGAGAGAGAGAGAGAGAGAGAGAGAGAGAGAGAGAGAGAGAGAGAGAGAGAGAGAGAGAGAGAGAGAGAGATTGAGAGAGAGAGAGAGAGAGAGAGAGAGAGAGAGAGAGAGAGAGAGAGAGAGATGGAATGCGGTGGCGGCTACTTTCGTATGTGCGTCAAAGCTAGACTGAAATTCCTCACGACTAGTAATCTGTGTGGCACTAACCGAAAAGTGTGTTGTCTCTGAATGGTTGGACGCTTTTGTAAACGAGCTGAAATCAGCTGACAAACTTTAAGTCAGCGTGACAGGGTTAAGGTGAAATTGCTTTGCGGCAAGAGCATTTGTTGTGAATTTGAGTGAGGAAACTATAGTAAGAGGATTAATTACGGCGGTCGACCACAGATCCCGGTGAGTAGAATATAACCATTGTAAGTTCTTATAGTTCGGTACTAGTACTCGGTACTAGTTTTGTCTCTTTGATGTTTTAGTTTCGTGACACTTGAACTTTCGCTGATTGACTGCAATGGCCTTCACAAACCTCTTCAAAGGTTTTGGAGGTAAGGAGGCCGATCAAGCTGTCACAAGCCAGCCCGGTGAAAACGACTCAGGTGGTGCTGAAACAGCCCCTGGCAACACGGCATCCGCATTTTTTGCAGGCACCAGCAAATTCTTTAACTCAGTACAGGCCAAGAAGGATGGACTGATGTCAGACCTGTCGAGCAAACTGAACTCTGTTAAGATGGAGACCGGCTTCGGTAGCGGCGGTAGCGGCAGCAAAAGGGACGTCCAATCGCGTGGAGGCGACGCTGGTGGTGATGGCGACGACAGTTCCGCGAGCGAGTACGGCGACGATGGCGATCAACCCATGTACGCAGATGAGGCACCTAGCGAGCGACGCCTCTCGGCCGAGAGCATTGACAGTCTGTCGGAGAACGAGGCAAAATCCTATCGGACGGATATTGGGAACTTCGTGGGAAATATTATTAAGTATGTTGCGTTTCATGTGTGGAGCCAAAAACAAGGCATTTACTTACTAAACACTGTCAAACGGCGTCCCATGGCCTGCGGACGGGAGTGTCAGATCCAAAACAGACCGATGCTTCCGTGCCATCATTACAATGTTCAATTCTTTAACCATTTTGGACCCGGTCGACAGCCTACGATTTATGGGCAGAATAACCTTACAGACAAGGCCACGGTCGACTAAAATGACCATTTCTGGCTTATTAGCCTTCATAAACCAAGCATACCCAACCTCAGGTGTTGTAACTGTGAGGCTTGAATCCGCGACCTGTTGGTTAGAAGTCCAACGGTCTAACCAATAACCCACGAAATCTTTGTTCTATCGGTTACGATCGGGTAAATTAACAGTGGTAGTGGAGCTCTTCTCAATCGCTTTAGTTTTTTAAGTTACTGTTTGTTTATTCTTTATGTTCTGCCTTGATACCCATGTAAACGTCGCAAAAGTCAAATTCGGTGAAAGTCTGCTTTTGATTATTCAGCATCAACCATGTCAACGTGATGTAACATGGAAAAGAGTATCTCTAGTGCAATTGTGGCTCCCTGGGTTGGCAGCGATCACCGGGTAGATGTCACTCAAATATTTCGATTCATCTATAAAGTATTGATCAGGTACCCGAAATTTATGTGCTGGCGAATACTGGCCGTGGAACAGGCGGTGACCATACGGATAACCAATTCAACCCTCTGCTTATAAAAGACTGTATTTTAAGCCCTTCAGCTGCCCTGGCCCAAATTGAGCCCTACGTGTTGGACTCAAAAACGTAGGTTTATAGGATGACCTTTCCGTGACAACATTCCCTTGTTTAACTCAATGGTCACCCAAGTTCGTACATGGTGCGATATTTGCCATGTGGTGGATGCTACGGAACAACACAGGACCGAATCGGAGCACCCGTAGATAATATCATGCATAGGAAGTGTGGTCGCTGAGGTCGCGCCAGCCGCTTGCGCCCCACCACGTCTCCAGTCAACTTGGCACAGGGCATAGGTGTCTCTTTCTTTCACCTGTTATGCCATTAGCGTTTGGGCTAGGGTAAGAGCACATCAGCGTGTGTATCCGGTGGTTAGATTAGAGGTTAATGTTAATTTTATGGATTTAGAGTTAGGGTTATGGATTAGGTTAATGGTTAGTAATAAGGGTTAGTTAATAAGGTTTGGGCTTAGAGTTACGGATTATGGGGTTTTATTTACGGATTAAATGTTTGTTTAAGCGGGTTTTGTAAGCGAGCGTGCCTTTGTCGTAAGCTACACTTAGGGCGGTTGCATACGAGTTCGATGCCTGATTCCTTATAAATGCTATGGTTTCCAATTTGGCATTTTGGCCTGTTGGTCGGCATTTATGGGTGTGCTATGCTGAGTACCAGAACATTTTACAGGAACTCCATATTTGGTAAATTTTTCCTTTATCATCTCACCATGGCATTCTCTTCCTTTGACATCAACATGGCAGTATTGTGCTTGTCTTACATGGGCTAGCCTCGGAAACCTGAAGTGTCTTTCCACTG
The DNA here is from genome assembly GCA_017591395.1 of Schistocephalus solidus. Taxonomy (NCBI): domain Eukaryota; kingdom Metazoa; phylum Platyhelminthes; class Cestoda; order Diphyllobothriidea; family Diphyllobothriidae; genus Schistocephalus; species Schistocephalus solidus. Next base: position 54,708 of record WEDG01003447.1, on the reverse strand, counting down.
AACCGTCCCCCTTTCGTCTCAACTGGCAGCCACTGCGTGCTCTATGTAACTTTTGTCAGTTGTAAATTTTTCCGGCTTCCTTTTCGTACATAAAGACTCAAATTCTGGTTCAACAGCCCTTGCCTCGGTTGGCAATTGCAACAATTATCATTTCGGGTTTATTGTCTTGCCTTTTCCCGTCCTTCACGCAGCCTACACTCCACATGCATACCACCCATCACTCCGTCTTACTGATGGAAGTTTAGCTTTCCGTTGCTAATGTGTGCGTTCGCCTTCTGCTGCCTTGCCTATAATGTTAGCGCAGTTAATATATCCGCGGGGTTGGTCATAGGCATAATGGGCTGCCAGTTTCGTTGTACATCCCGTTTCTTAATTAACCATCATTGTTATCCGTTTGTCCGCGCCTACACACTACCTCAGCACTTGCCAGCGCAAGACTTATCAATTTCACATTTCGAGTACACCGGAGTGAGTTCTCTCTGCCTGAGAAGTTAGTTTACTGCTATTGCAGCCTTCGTTTTTCCGACATAAGTAGAAGAATCCGGGGGTTACGATTCGGTGAGCATGCAAAGGCCTTTGTGATGTGGGTCCACCTAAACGTTCTGAGTCAGACGGTAGCGCTCGGCTAGTCCTGTTCTTAGTGCGAACGCTACGTGTGAAGTTTCTTGTAAGCAATGTAATCTACCGCATGGAACCCCACGTTGTTTCACTATTCTGTTCTTACTTTTCTTCCTAACATCGCTGCCTGTTGTTAACGATAAAGCCTTCGACATACGTGCTCCCGGTACACGTCTTTCTCTTTAGTTATCTAATTTGCGGATCATTTACCTAGCAATTACTGTTAACTTACCCTCATATGCTTTGTGACACCGCACGTAACTAGCATGCGTTTTATTGTCATGAAATTATCCGTTTTAGCCTATCATCTAGTGTCATATTCCTGGACTTTCGCATTCGTTTGCATTTACATCGCTTAGTATTGGAGTTATCACTTGGGAGCGTTTTAAACTGTTACTCTATGTAGGATCCTACTTTGAGTTGCGCATACACAACAAGCTTTTTGCGTTAACTTTGACTTATGCTAACGTTTGCTGGCTAATCTGGGTGCGATCTTCTCGGGTATTGCTTTACAGGTGTCCCAAGATTCCTGTTGACGGCCGTTTCCCTGCGGAGGGTATCGTTCACCTTGTATGATTAACCTGTCCAGTTCCTTCTAACACAACTTTCTTGCGTTGTTACGGCGTTCGCTTACATGGGGAAAAAAACAATGAAGGCGACGTTGCGCGTGTGGAGGCTATTAGCATAAGTAGAAACATAAGTTATATAAAAATGGTCCGTGTATTGTCATACGCCAGTTAGGAAATAGTCACATACTTGAGGAAATTTTTCACTTGGTTAGTCGACTTGCTTATTTGTTTGATATCGGTTCCTGGAGGTGGGGGTTTTGGAGTGGAGGGCGTTAGCCATACTGGGTACACTGATTGGCTGGTGGTTGCTGTTTTCGGTATCCTGGCTCACTAAGTGGGCATTGGCAGTGTGACCAAGGACGGCTTCCAATGCCACCGGCATCTTGTTGTCTCTAGTTTGAATCACTGTCGGTACTGCACTTCATTGACATGACATGTACTACCGGAAATTGGGCGGGTTAGTTTAAACTTTTGTTTGGGTCGTCTCTAATACGCTTCAATTGCGTTCAATTCTCTTCCAGTCGTGGGTTCCACGAAGTCTACTGAAGGATTTACAGTGAATTGCAGGTATCCTTGCAACGACAAGTGGACGTACGACTTCCATTCATACATCACGATGATGCTGCCATTCGCAGCCCATTTACGGCTAACCTCTATCGCTCACCCGTTCAAACAGAGCCTTCCAGGAGAAAATAGAGACGTAACTCCATGTCAGACACCTCCTCCCTCGCATGCAACCGCCCTATGTGTAGCTTTACGATAAAGGCACACCCACTCACAAAACCGGCCTAAACCCTATAAATTCATCTTAATACTAACCATACACGTAATCCTTAACTCCGATAACCTAATCGCCCAAAGCACGCAATAATGTTGTCTGCTTTTGCCACTAGCATTAGACTTACGCTTACCAATGTGCGTTTTATGAAGTTGAATTTCAATACATGAGCCTCCTACTTGACTCACTCCTTTCAAGAGTGCCTTAGACATTTTGCCATATTCAGCATCTTTCAGCTCCGGTGCTACGGTTTACGCCTCCAGAGGCTGCGCATCGGTTCACTCGTGTTACACGTAGGGCAGCTTAGCCGGTTTTTGTTTTTTGAGTATTATCAGCTTGCTTTTCTAAAAAACAGAGCCTCATCTAAATGCATAGCCATTCATGTGTTGCCGAAGTACCAGCTGAATTAGGAGGCAGCGGCGTCGGCAGATTGCTCTTCTCAATTCGTCGTCCTACGTGAGTTTTTACACTTGCGGACATCTCCTTCGTAGACACACAGTTGACTGTGTTCGATTGGGGAGAAAGAAACATTATGAGTATTAAAAATAACCCGCTCTACCTTAATTTGTTGGGTGCATCTCCACACTTTAGTACATCAGTTAACCATCATCAATGGTAGATATAGTTGCAACAGCAAAATTGCGTGTTCTGCAATAGTGCTAGTTCACCTTTTGTTTATCACTGCGGACTTACCTTTCATATTCAAAATTCTCATCAGCCCTTTGTGTCTTCTTTAATGGTCGTCATTACAGCCACAATGTCTGGAGGGTTTTATCCTCACCCCAATATATCTGAAGTTATTAGAAAATCAAAAATCGCTGTCAAGGAAAATCTTTGCCTTCAAGAATGTAAGAGCAAATGAAATAGCAATATACTTGTTGCTTATGGACTTTTATCTTTTTTTTATTTTAGTCCCAAAAATGCTGATCCGGACAACAGTTTAGAACAGAAATTCAGAGGATACATCGCTGTAAGCGCGTAACCTTTAACAGTTTCCTTTTGCTGTATGCACCGTGACAAGTAACCGATTTAACTAGGAACCTTAGCTCTGGTAATCTTCTGAAAATAAATGGATGGCCTTGCCGTGAACTTAAGGCACTGCCAGTTGTCGGTTTGCACTGGGTATTTGTCATCAGCTTGAATTTTCGCGAACATTTTACCCTATTAAGTTTTTTATAGCCTTCAGTACCATGCCCACCTCATTCACTTACCCCATTTTTATGTAGCATCACACTGGACGATCGGCATTTGCGAGGGAGCTCAAAAAGCAGGTGGGTTTTAATTTTCGACTGCTGGTGAAGCCGATTAGCTCGCCGGTCTCATAAATTAAATTTTATTTTTGTTTTTCCACCGAGGGTCTGCATTATTTCTCTCCTGGCCGGCAGTCAAAGGCTGCCAAATAAATTGCTCGACCTTAGGACCTGATTAATTTGATTTGGACGAAAAATTGGGTCTCACGGTCCATTTCCGGCAAAAGGAAGAGATAACCACCATTTTATCCTGAAATTCCTGTAGCTGTTTGTAAGACAAATTTCTCGACTAGAATTCGGTCTTTGACAGTAATTTCAGCCCACGACTTTGCTCGGATCACAGGGGTTTAGGTGACGGCTAATGGCCTGCCCACCAATGATGCATTTGAAAGTATGTGCACCTTAAAACCGCTACCGATAGACCATGGGAATAGGAACGCCTCCTCATAATTCAGGTGATCTTATGTATAATTTCAGGAATGCGACATAGTCCCCTGTCCTAATCCTAACAACACTAACCCTCAGTAACCAATTACGCCATACAGGCACAAAAAGGACTCCGTTGCAAACGAGCATTTACTACTACTGATAGGGTACATAACTTAACCTTAATGCCTCATGGATATGACGGCAAAGTTCACAATTTAAAAGATTCGGGCCATAACAGGAAATGCGCAGTTTGAAACCTCGAGCATTGATATAGGATGGCAATACTATGGTTCTGCAAGGGTGGGTTCTGTTAGTACCGTTCTGGTAGGCCTAACGGAAGGCATTAAACAATTACACTGGAGACGTGTTGGGGGTTACTGCATTCGCGGGACACGGTGCGGTCTGGAGGTTTTTTTCACCAGAAGGGAGGAGACTGTAGTGAATATATTTCAGTTGCGGAAATTCCCATTGAAAAATTTAAAAGACAATTTGACGAGCATACGTTAGCTTTCGATAAATTCTCGTCAGGCCTTTACATTTATATCACGCTATAACTAAGTCAAATATGTGGGTTAGTGGATCGTACGGATTGTCAGGGTGGGGGGAGGAGGGAGGGAAAGAAACAAAAGTGCGGCCTGTCTTCTGATCATTTTCAGAGGGATTGCGGCCACTGGGGCAGGTAATTATATGTGGGCGGCTGAATTGGTGCTTTCGGCCACGGTAATTGCGGCGCCCGTATAAAGTCCTTTTGGGCGCACGGGACCGGTTTACGTAGCCTGATTGCAACCGCTTCTGTTTTAATTAACAGATGCTGTCCAATGAATTTGAATAGCTTGAGGGGACCTTGTAAATCACCCGGAAGGCCTCTTTGGCATATATACGATGATTCATGTCTACCATATTCGCGAGAATAGAGCTGTTTATGGTGTTTATTTGACCCTTTCCTAGCCATGCTGGAAAGCGTGTTCTCTTATCTTTCTGGACAAACGCTGGCTCTTGTGACCAATATAGTATGCCCCACAAGAGCAGGTAAAGGAATAGATGCCCATAGAGGTGGTCTGGCGGGCAGTTTGTCCTTGCCCTCTCCGTATAATATGGGAGTAGTCGAGAACAGTACCTGGGCATCATCTGCTGGAAAGGTTTTTGATACAGCTTGACTTAGGTGCCTTCTTAAGAATTCACTTGCTGCGTCACCTTGAAATGGGACCCTGATGAAAAATCTTTTCTTGTTCACCATTAGCACGGGAAGCTTTGGTGGCTTTCGGTCATGTTCTTAACAGTAAATTGATCTGGTATCCGTCGAAAAATGCTTCCTAAAACCTTAAGCTCTTCTTCAATGCTCTCGGTCGAACAGATCCTTTTCACCCTTTTGTGTCAAACAGTGCACTAAATTACGCTTAAAGGTTAGCGGTACAAAACTCCCAAAAGTGGTTATATTGCCCCGACCACGTCTTCCTACGATGTACACTACGCCGAATACTTCCGTCAGACATTCTACTCAGAACACGTCAATAAAAGAGAGCCATCCGAACGGTTCTTGTACATTGGATTTACGGGTGCACCTGATTAATGGTATCCATTGGAGCTGATATGTTCGTTTGTTCAGATGCAATCGCAAAAATATCATCTACACAGTGCCCATAATAATTTAGGCATTTTTAACTGGCGACGAAGCGGTAGAGCTTCCAGATCGCCAGAAGTGGGCCAAGGGGTGAGCCCAACTGTCTGTACAAGCTGTTATCAAATAGGAGCGGAACGTTCAAGGAACATCTTAGTAACAATTCCTTGGGCGCATTCACTGGCACTCCTATATCCTGCTGATCGGAGGCAATGAAATCACAGAGGAAGTTCACTATTTCTTTGACCGGCACGTTTGTAAAGAGAGACGAGACATCCAGGGAAAACATAACCATGCCATTCAGGTCGATGTCCTTCACGCCGTTAGCAAATTCAAATGTAGCTCTGTAGCTAAGTGGGCTAGCTGATACTTTATGGGCTTAAGATTTCCGCGAGCCATTTTGCTATCGCGTGGTAGGGCGAGTTCCTCATATGTAGGATGGGACGAACGGGTATGCCATATTTACTTATTTTTCGTAAGCCGTATAGTTGACGTATATGTGTGTCAACGAAGTGGAGACGCTCTAGATCATGCTCACTCATGAAACCCTCCGTTTTAAGTCTTTGCAAACATTCAGTTAGTTGTGTTTAAACCTCATCCGTACGATCCTTCACCATTTCCGTCATTGAAAACTCATTTGGAAAACACATGTTTTCAGTTATTCATCATCAGGCCGTTACGATTACATGGGGAATGGAATCATGAGCTATGCACAGAATTTATAAGTGTCTTGTGTGTGTGCGTGGGCCACGTGGTAGATGCGTTGGACCAACACAGGGGCCACATTAGGGCACGGCAGGCGTTATTCGGGTTGCGCTCCCATAACAAATGCCGAACATGGAGGTGTGGTGGCACGCCTAGGGGCGGCTAGGACTTAGGGGACCCAGCCGCGCCAGCCACCTGCGTCCTCTCCCGCCTCCGGTCTTCTTGACTCTGTCTTGACACCGGGCTCAGGTGGGGGAGGAGGAGAGAGTGCGGTAGATGCAGCGCAAGTCTACTATCACTTTAAACTAAATCACGCGCAAGTCACCGTCCCTGCTCCACTTTCCCATGGAGCATACGGTGGACATCGTCGGACTACGACGGTCGAACTGTCGTGTGTGTGTGTGTGTGTGTGTGTTTTTGCCCCCCTAAACGGGCCACGTGGTAGATGCGTTGGACCAACACGGGGGCCACATTAGGGCATGGCATGCGTTATTCGGGTTGCGCTCCCATAACAAATGCCGAACATAGAGGTGTGGTGGCACGCCTAGGGGCGGCTAGGACTTAGGGGACCCGGCCGCGCCAGCCACCTGCGTCCTCTCCCGCCTCCGGTCTTCTTGACTCTGTCTTGACACCGGGCTCAGGTGGGGAGGAGGAGAGTGCGGTAGATGCAGCGCAAGTCTACTATCACTTTAAACTAAATCACGCGCAAGTCACCGTCCCTGCTCCACTTTCCCATGGAGCATACGGTGGACATCGTCGGACTACGACGGTCGAACTGTCGTGTGTGTGTGTGTGCTATCTAAACTGGCCACGTGGTAGATGCGTTGGACCAACACGGGGCCACATTAGGGCACGGCAGGCGTTATTCGGGTTGCGCTCCCATAACAAATGCCGAACATGGAGGTGTGGTGGCACGCCTAGGGGCGGCTAGGACTTAGGGGACCCAGCCGCGCCAGCCACCTGCGTCCTCTCCCGCCTCCGGTCTTCTTGACTCTGTCTTGACACCGGGCTCAGGTGGGGGAGGAGGAGAGAGTGCGGTAGATGCAGCGCAAGTCTACTATCACTTTAAACTAAATCACGCGCAAGTCACCGTCCCTGCTCCACTTTCCCATGGAGCATACGGTGGACATCGTCGGACTACGACGGTCGAACTGTCGTGTGTGTGTGTGTGTGTGTGTGTGTGTGTGTCTTGCCCCCTAAACGGGCCACGTGGTAGATGCGTTGGACCAACACGGGGGCCACATTAGGGCATGGCATGCGTTATTCGGGTTGCGCTCCCATAACAAATGCCGAACATAGAGGTGTGGTGGCACGCCTAGGGGCGGCTAGGACTTAGGGGACCCGGCCGCGCCAGCCACCTGCGTCCTCTCCCGCCTCCGGTCTTCTTGACTCTGTCTTGACACCGGGCTCAGGTGGGGGAGGAGGAGAGAGTGCGGTAGATGCAGCGCAAGTCTACTATCACTTTAAACTAAATCACGCGCGTTACCGTCCCTGCTCAACATTCCCATGAGCATACGGTGGACATCGTCGGACTACGACGGTCAAACTGTCGTTTGTGTGCGTGTGTGTGTTGTGCCCCTCTAAACGGGCCACGTGGTAGATGCGTTGGACCAACACGGGGGCCACATTAGGGCATGGCATGCGTTATTCGGGTTGCGCTCCCATAACAAATGCCGAACATAGAGGTGTGGTGGCACGCCTAGGGGCGGCTAGGACTTAGGGGACCCGGCCGCGCCAGCCACCTGCGTCCTCTCCCGCCTCCGGTCTTCTTGACTCTGTCTTGACACTGGGCTCAGGTGGGGAGGAGGAGATCACTCATCGCATAGGCCTATTAGGACACAAGCGCCTCCACGACAACCTGCGGTAAACCACCGGAAGCTAAGCCATATAAGAGCACACTTCCTACACCAAAAGATAGACAGCACCCTCACCATCATCATCAGGTACCTGATAATATCACATTTTCCTAGAAACCGTGGCTTGGAAGGCTGCCAATCTGACGCTTATACTAATTCACGCCGTCGGCCCAGTGTATGTGCCGTGTGGCGAGTGGCGGACCAGTTGACTGGGAGTCAGATGGCGATGGCTCCTCCATATCCCCTAATTAATTAAATCCTGGTGTGTGCGTTATAGGAGCCAGGTCGTGCTGTGGCGCGCGAAGACGGGTACACCGACCTGTCAGCCAATGCTCTTCCTCCCACATCAGACAACTGACCGGCTTGAACGATGGTCTGATTGTGGGGGTGGGGGAGATGGTGATGTTGACGGCTAAGCGCATTTTCCTCACCCTTAACAATCTGACGCACTTGAAACTATCACGGTGCGCTAAAAACCGTGGCTTGGAAGTTTGCTAACTGACGGGAACACTCGGACCGCGTGATCAGACCAATGTGTGTTTTGTGTGGAGTGGCTGACTGGCGGACTGAGAGTCAGGCTGCAATGGCTCCTTCTTAATGTGACCTTATGGCACTCCCACTCCGTTGGATCTGAGCCAAGTATGGTGGTACGCCAAGGGGCGGCTCAGGCCGCGCCAGCCACCTGCGCCCTCTTCCATCTCCAGTCTTCTTGCCTGTGTTGTGAGACCGGGCTCAGTTTGGGGAGGAGAAGAGTGTGCGGTAACGTTAAGCCCCGTGGTTGGAAGGTTGCAAACTGAAAATTACAGACCTCGCAGTTAGTCCAATGTGTGTTGTGTGGACTGGCTGACAGGTGGTCAGAGAGTCAGGCTGCAATGGTTCCTTCTTAACGTGACCTCTGGCTATCTCACACATGTGAGATGTAAGCCGTTTAACCCTCTATTGTGTGAAATCCTGCTGCTTGTGTTTTGTTGGGCAGGTCTTTTACGTAGTACACGTAGACGAAGTCACCAGCAGCTGCGCTCACTTCCGCATCAGACAACTGACCGGCTCGGGCAGTAAAGGAGGGCTGACTCCTCGCACCTACCCCCTTCAATCTCATGTTTTCTGCAACCTTTTCCATCTCCGGTCTTCTCAACTATGTCATGACAACGGTCTAAGGTGGGGGAGGAGAAGAGAGTGCGGTTGATGCAGCGCAAGTCTACTATCACTTTTTAACTAAATCATGCGCAAGTCACCGTCCCTGCACCACCCTTCCGTGGAGCATACGGTGGGCCTTGTCGTAATGGACGGTCGAACTGTCGTGTGTGGTGTGCCCCCTAAACGGGCCACGTAGTAGATGCGTTGGACCAACACGATGGCCACATCAGACCACGGCAGGCGTTATTCTGGTTGCGCTCCCACAACGAATACCGCTCATGGGGTGTGTAGTGGCACGCCTAGGGGCGGCTAGGGACTAGGGGCCCCGGCCGCGCCATAAATCTGCGCCGTCTCCCATCTCCGGTCTTCTTGACTCTGTCTTGACACCGGGTTCAGGTGGGGGAGGAGGAGAGAGTGCGGTAGATGCAGCGCAAGTCTACTATCACTTTAAACTAAATCACGCGCAAGTCGCCGTCCCTGCTCAACTTTCCCATGGAGCATACGGTGGACATCGTCGGACTACGACGGTCGAACTGTCGTGTGTGCCCCCTAAACGGGCCACGTGGTAGATGCGTTGGACCAACATGGGGGCCACATTTTGGACACGGCAGGCGTTATTCGAGTTGCGCTCCCATAACAAATACCGAACATAGAGGTGTGGTGGCACGCCTAAGGGCGGCTCGGACTTAGGGGACCCAGCCGCGCTAGCCACCTGCGTCCTCTCACGCCTCCGGTCTTCTTGACTCTGTCTTGACACCGGGCTCAGGTGGGGGAGGAGGAGAGAGTGCGGTAGATGCAGCGCAAGTCTACTATCACTTTAAACTAAATCACGCGCAAGTCACCGTCCCTGCTCAACTTTCCCATGAGCATACGGTCGACATCGTCGGACTATGACGGTCGAACTGTCGTGTGTGTGTGCTCACTGCTCACTGAGAAGACGCAAATCCTGATGCGATGGGCAGAGCACTTTCAAAGCATTCTCAACCAGCCCTCCACCCTCTCCGATACCACCATCGATCGCCTGCCTGAAGTGGAAATCAACGCCAACCTTGATCTCCCGCCCTCTCTCCAAGAAACCATCAGAGCAGTGCAGCAACTCTCCAGCGGGAAAGCACCTGGCTCGGACAAGATCCCTGCTGAGATTTACAAGCATGGTGGACCCCAGCTGATGAATCGACTCACAGTGCTCTTCCAGGAGATGTGGCACCAAGGACAAGTCCCTCAGCATTTCAAAGACGCGACCATTGTCCACCTATACAAGAAGAAAGGAAACCGCCAACTTTGCGACAACCACCGAGGAATTTTGCTACTGAACATCGCTGGAACGATCTTCGCCCGCATTCTCCTCAACCGCTTGAACGCTCACCTGGAGCAAGGACTGCTCGCGGAAAGTCAATGCGGTTTCCGACGACACAGAGGAACAATCGACATGATCTTCGCTGCTCGCCAGCTGCAAGAGAAGTGCCAAGAGATGCGGACTCACCTCTACACTACCTTTGTGGACCTGACGAAAGCCTTTGACACTGTGAATCGCGACGGGCTGTGGAAAATCATGCAGAAATTCGGCTGTCCTGAACGGTTCACGCATATGGTACGTCAGCTTCACGACGGGATGATGGCGCGCGTTACTGATAACGGGACAGTATCTGAAGCATTCGCAGTGACCAACGGAGTGAAGCAGGGCTGCGTATTGGCTCCCACCCTGTTCAGCCTCATGTTCTCTGCCATGCTAATGGATGCCTAACGTGATGAACGCCCCGGGATCCGCATCGCCTACCGGATGGACGGCCGACTCCTCAACCAACGACGAATGCACTTCCGCTCGCGTGTCTCCACAGCGACTATCCATGAACTTCTATTCGCTGAAGACTGCGCACTCAATACAACGACAGAAGAGGAAATGCAAAGGTTGTGATGCATCAACCGTCGCCAAACACTCTATACACCGCAGCTCACATCAATGTCAATGGCGCCCAACTTAAATCTGTAGATACCTTAACGTATCTAGGCAGCAATCTCTCACGCAGCACCAAAGTCGACGATGAGATCGCCCATCGGATCGCTAAAGCCAGCCAAGCCTTTAGACGCATGCGAAATGTGGTCTGGAATCGACATGGTCTCCACCTCAGAACCAAACTCAAGGTGTACAAAGCTGTCATATTGCCAACGCTGCTGTATGGAGCGGAGATGTGGACAATCTACCAAAAGCAGGCACGAAAGCTCAACCACTTCCACCTCAGCTATCTCCGCAGAATACTAAAGCTGAGTTGGCAAGACAGGATACCGGACACGGAAGTGCTGGAACGAACAGGCATTCTCAGCATTTTCGCTCAGTTGAAACAACTGCAACTGCGCTGGAGCGGTCACCTTGCGCGGATGGATGACGAAAGGCTACCCAAACGACTCTTCTATGGAGATCTCGCCATGGGTTCTCGTCGACAAGGGGGTCAAGTACGACGCTACAAAGACACTCTGAAGACCTCCCTGAAGCAATTGCAGATCAATCCGGAGTCCTGGGAGGACCTTGCCCGAAATCGATCGGCTTGGAGGAGAACAGTGAAGACAGGGGCAGCAATCTACGAAGCCAAAAGGATCGCCGCTGCCAAGACCAAAAGAGCGGCACGAAAGTCACCAGCGCCCCGGATCAACATCGCCAATGCCCAGGCCCTTCCAACATGCCCGCGCTGACACCGCACCTTCCGCGCGCGAATCGGCCTAGTCAGACATCTTCGGAAGCAATGCATCAACAATCCGACAATTCAAAATTCTACGTCTACTTCTGTCAACCCTCCTTCGGACTCCTCCACCCTCACCCCTGGCATCAATTCTACTAGTCCCACCATCATCGAGACCGCATCACAATGCTCAGCACGTGCTACCTCCACAACCACCACTGTCACCACCACTACCACCATCAGCGATGGGGACTCTCTCCTAAACTGTCCTCATTGCAACCGCACATTCAACTCACGCATTGGCCTGGTCGGTCACTTGCGAATCCATCGTACAGAGACTGGTGAACCAGTGCCTGGAGCTCCAACACACAGCAGAGATCGCCGCCTCCACTGCCCTCACTGTCCTCGTGCATTCACTCATCGCATGGGCCTTTTCGGTCACATGCGCATTCACAAAAACCTGCGGTAAACCACCGGAGGCTAAGCTACATCTAAACACACTATCTTCACCAATACATCGACCACACCTTCACAATCACCATTTACCAGAGTATATCACGGTTTCCTAGAAACCGTGGCTGGGAAGGCTGCCAATCTGACGCTTACACAAGACCACGACGTCGGCTCAGTGTATGTGTTGTGTGTGTCGAGTGGCTGACCAGTGGACTGGGAGTCAGACGGCGATGGCTCCTCCATATCCCCTGAGTTAGTGAATCCTGGCGTGTGCGTTATGGGGGCCAGGTCGTGCTGTGGCGCGCGAAGACGGGTACGCCGATCCGTCAGCCAATGCGCCCACTTCCACATCAGGCAACTGACCGGCTCGGACAGTGGTCTGATTTTGGGGGTGGGGGAGAGAGTGAGGTCGAGAGCTCACCGCATGTTCCTCACTATAAACAAGCTGACGCGCTTGTAACTATCACGGTGCGCTAAAAGCCGTGGCTTGGAAGGTTGCCAACTGACGGGATAACTCGGACCGCGTGGTCAGCCCAATGTGTGTTTTGTGTGAAGTGGCTAACTGGCGGACTGAGAGTCAGGCTGCAATGGCTCCTTCTTAATGTGGTCTTTATGGCACCCCCACTCTGTGGGATCCGAGCCAGGTGTGGTGGCACGCCCAGGGGCGGCTCCGGCCACGCCAGCCACCTGTGCCCACTCCCATCTCCGGTCTTCTTGACTGTGTCATGAAACTGGGCTCAGGTGGGGGAGGAGAAGAGAGTGCAGTAACGTTGAGTGTCGCGGTTGGAAGGTTGCCAACTGACAATTACACTCAGACCTCGCAGTTAGTCCAATGTGTGTTGTGTGGAGTGGCTGACTGGTGGTCTGAGAGTCAGGCTGCGATGGCTCCTTCTTAACGTGACCTCTGGCTATCTCACACATGTGAGATGTAAGCCGTTCAACCCCCTGTTGTGTGAAATCCTGGTGCTTGTGTTTGGGGGCCAGGTCGTGTACGTAGTACACGAAGACGAGGTCAGCAGCAGCTGCGCCCGCTTCCGCATCAGACAACTGACCGGCTCGGACAGTGGTCTGATTGTGGGGGTGGGGGAGAGAGTGAGGTCGTGAGCTCAGCATATTTTCCTCACTATAAACAATCTGACGCGCTTGAACCTATCACGGTGCGCTAAAAGCCGTGGCTTGGAAGGTTGCCAACTGACGGGATAACTCGGACCGCGTGGTCAGCCCAATGTGTATTTTGTGTGGAGTGGCTGACTGGCGGACTGAGAGTCAGGTTGCAATGGCTCCTTCTTAATGTGGCCTTTATGGCACTACCACTGCGTGGGACCCGAGCCAGGTGTGGTGGCACGCCCAGGGTGGCTCCGGCCGCGCCAGCCGGGCGCCGTGCCCTCTCCCATCTCCGGTCTTATTGACTCTGTCTTGACACCGGGCTCAGGTAGGGGGGGAGGAGAGAGTGCGGTAGCTGCAGCGCAAGGCTAATATCATTTAAATCTAATTCACGCGCAAGTCACCGTCCCTGCTCCACCCGTCCATGGAGCATACGGTGGACATCGTCGGACTACGACGGTCGAACTGTCGTGTGTGTTTGAATGACTAAGTCTTAACGGGGAATATTCCATGGAAATGGTCGAGTACATTTTGCAATCACCTAACAGATCAGATGTTCCTATCAGTATACGAACTTGTCCAGACGTTTTATAATGTCTCATTATTGCGGGTAACTAGGCGATCACACACCCTCCCCCCCTCTGTCTATCCCTCTAGCGTTTTCGAAAGCATTGTACAGTACTGCGACAGCATGAAGGGCAACATACCGGTCTCTTTCCTCCTTGGCTTTTTCGTATCTGGCGTCATTGGACGCTGGTATCAAATGTATATGTATATACCCTGGATGAATAATATTGCCTACTCAACGATGGTAAGTCCAGTTTCAGACTGCAAAAATAACCAATTTTCACGCTGATATCATGTTACGAATGAGAGCTGAAGATACTGTCTGACAACGAAGTAAATACCTGAATCCTCACTGGCCGGATCGAGCATCTGGGTGTCGTAGTGGGTAGTAGCAGTAGTAATAGCAATAGTAGTAATCACTTTTTTATTATTATTATTATTAGTAGTAGTAGTAGCAGTAGTAGTGGTAGAAGTAGTAGTAGTAGTAATATTGGTAGCAGTTTTGGCAGTGGTTGAAGTATTTATAGTAGTGGCAATAGTTATATTGATGATAATAGTGGGAGTCGTAGGAGTAGAGGTATTAGTACTAATGGTAGCAGTGGTATAAGTATTAATAGTACTGGTAGTGGGAGTAGAACGGGGGCTGTCGTGGAGGTATTGGTACTATTCGTAAAAGTAGTAGCATAAGTGGTAGTATAAGTAGTATTTTTAGTATATTACGAGTATTAGTGGTAGTAGTATAAGTATTAATCGCTTTAGTAATAGTATTAGCGGTTTTAGTAGTAGTTGAAGTAGTATTACGAATAGTAGCGATAGCAATATTAGTGAGAGTAGTTGGCGTAGTAGTAGTGGTAGAAGTAGTAGCATTAGTATTAGTAGTTGTAGTAGTAGTAGTTGTAGCAGTGGTGAGGGGTGGTATTCATGGGTTCAATAGTAATAGCAGTAGTAGTAGAATTAATCGTATAAGTAGTAGTAGTAGTAGTATTGGTGGTTTTCGTGTACCTAATGGTATTACTATTAATAGTAGAATAAGTGGTATTGGAAGTAGTTCTGGTAGTATAAGTACTAGGTGTGGCAGTGTTAGGAGTATTACTAGCAGTAGCGTTATTGGTGGTAGTCATAGTAGTGGTTATAGAGGTAGTAGGAGTATTATTAGTCGTATTAGTAGTAGTAGTATTAATGGAAGCATTAATATTGGCAGTAATAATAGCCCTAGTATTGCATAAGTATCATTATTATTATCATTAGTAGTAGCATTACAATTAGTAGAAGTAGCAGTAGCAGCAGCAATGGTGGTGCTGTTAGTGGAGATAATAGCATAAGAAGTAATATTATTAGTAATAGAAGTTGAATTATAAGTAGCATTACTAGTAGCATCAGTAATATAAGTAGTAGAATTAGAAGTATTAGCAGTAGTGATGGTGATACAATTAGTAGTTGTTTTAGCAGTTATAGTAGTACTAGTAGCAGCAGAAGTAATATTGGCGCTGGTAGTAGTAGTAGTAGTAGTATTAGTAGTAGTAGTAGTAGTAGTAGAATTAGTCGTAGTAGTAGTAGTAGTAGAACTAGTAGTAGTGGTGGTGGTAGTAGTAGTAGTAGTAGTAGTAGTAGTAGAAGTAGAAGTAGCAGTGATGGTGGTGGTATTCGTGGAGGTATTTTTATTATTACTATTAGGGGTAGTAGTATTAGTAGCTTTAAGAGTAATATAAGTATTAATATGATTAGTAGAATGAGTAGTAGTAGTAGTAGTAGTAGTAGTAGTAGTAGTAGTAGTAGTAGTAGTAGTAGTAGTAGTAGTAGTAGTAGTAGTAGTAGTAGTAGTAGTAGTAGTAGTATAAGTAACAGTGGTGTTACTCGTAGAGGTATTAGCATCATTTGTTTTAGTAATAGCAGTAGTAGTATAAGTGGTATAAATAATAGTATTGGTAGTTGAATTAGTAGTTTTTTCTTTGTTTAATAAGTAATAGTAGTGAGAATAGTTGTAGTAATATTGTTATGACCCGGCCAGGTACGCAGGTGTCGCACGAAACATGTGCTTGATCGACGGTTGTCCCAACCCCAACGCGGTAGAGCGAAAACTGACATGATAAGCTGCGTGCCTGCATAGCGTCCCGTTTAGATTGATCATATTCTGTCCAATTCACTTTAAGAGGAAGATAGAGGAGAGCCGAGCGACTCTTCGCGGACATGGACCAATCAGATCTGAGGGGACACTTTGACTACAACCAGTACGGGACGCTGTCTGGTGCACGTTCATGGCATGCAGTGCGGGAGACGCACGCACGTGCTTTTTTCGCTAGGCTGACTGATCGTGGGAATATAGATATTGCCAACACCTCCCCTTCACGTAGGTCAGTGCCGCTTCTGACGCGGGTTGACCTGTATCGGCTGCGTTGTTCAGCGCACCCGGTTGGTCCGGCGTCTTTGGAGCAGTTTGCGTTCTGAAGGTGCGAAGCCAGCAACTGATACTGAAAGTGGTACATCTGAAGAGGGTGTAGCTTTGGGTTAGGAGACCGGTTGATCGGTCGGAATGGCGAAAGTATCCAGCAGGATGTCGAGGGGGAGTGATGACAGTGACTCAGGCAAGGTTGCTTTACTGCAATGCCGCCGTCGAATCTGGTTGTGCTGACGAACCCAGGTGTCATCACCCACGCAGACGTCGAACAACATGCTGCTACGTTCGCCTCCATCCAGTTCGGAAAACCAGCTCGATAATCGCGAACGAAGACAGGCGTTCCGATGGGAAGCTTGCTGCGAGAGACAGATGAAGTTGGCTGCGCGGACGGCACATTGGTAGGAACCAGCGAATGGAATTTTGTCCGTATTTTCCGTCCCATCAAGACCTCGGCAGGAGAAACACCACGGGGAACGCCGGGTTCGGAGTAGTCCGGTAAGAAAACAGGAATGCCTGTATGATCTTGTCCGTGGTCCCCTTTCCACGAACGTTCAAGATGGCTCTCTTGAACGTGTTGACAAAATGCTCCGCCTGACCGTTAGACTGAGTGTGGTATGGCGGAGAGTGAAGGTGACGTGCTGGCGACAGAAATCCTCAAACGCCGATTAGGTAAACTGGAAGCCATTACCCGAAACCAGGACATCCGGTAGACCGTTTTGGCTGAAAATGCGTCGTAGGACAGCGATAGTGGCAGATGAAGTTGCCGGATTCAGTGATGCAATCTCGGGCCACTTTGAGTGGATATCGACCAAGATTACGTTTGACACTCCATCAAATGGGCCTGTCACCTCGACATGCACACGGGACGAAGGCCTATCCGCTGTTTGTCATGGCACTGGCGGTTGACTAGACATTATCTTTGCAGCTTGCTGATAATGGGGACAGCGTCGAACAAAGTCATTGATGTCACTGTCAATACCTGGTAGTAGACAAAACTGCGAGTGATGGACCTCATTCGACTGATACCATGATGATCAGCATGAAATTGGCGCAAGACAACAGGTCGAAGTGAAGAAGGAATCAACATACGGTTCGAAAACATGAGGCAGGAATCAACTACCGATAGCGATGCTTGACACAGGAAAAGTTAGTAAAGCTCGCCAGTGAGAGCAGTGGTTGGATATCTGGTCTGCACGTAGGTGATAGCTTGGCGGAGAATGTGATCCTGTTCGGTAGCGTGCCAGATGTCGGCGGCAGTGATAGTTATACCTTGTATGGCGTCTGAAAGCTGACGGTGCACATCGTCCTCAATTGAAATGGCAGCAATCACGGTGATTGCATTTGAGGTAGGAAAGGGCGTCAGCCTAACCAAAGTAAGTAGTGCGGCAGTAGTGAATATCACAATCGTAACCGAGAAGAATAGTTGCCCATCGTTGGAATCGACTGGCTGAATAGACCGGAATGCCCTTCTTCGAACTGAAGATTGATAGCAACGGTTTATGCTCCGTCAACAAAGTGAAATGACAACCATACAGCGGCTTTTGGAATGCCTTGACGGCAAAGATGATGGCTAATGCCTCTTTCTATATTTGGCCATAGTTCTTCTCCGCAGGAGTTAACGTGCGGGATGCATGCATGATCGCCTTTTCAGACGCATCGGGAAAAATTGTTCGAGATGACAGCACCAACTCCGTGATTTGATGCTTCTGCAGCAACGATGATCAGCAGAGTCGGGTCATAGTGCGTGAGCAGCAGATCTGACTTCAGCATCGACTTCAGCTGGACAAAGGCCTTTTCACAGTCGGGGGACCAGCAACAGGGAGCATCCCTCTGCAGCAGACGATTGAGCAGGGCTCGTAAGTCATGCAGTGACGGTAGGAAAGTTATTTTGTAGCTGCTCAAACCTAGAAAACGTCTGAAGTTGTAATAAATCCTTGGGTGCAGGCATTTCGTTGGATGGCACAAATATTTTCGGGATCTGGATGGCGACCAGTGGCGTCAAAGATGAACCCGAGGTACTTGATTGACTCGAGGAAGAATTGTCGGCCCTCAGGTGGAATCCATATTCCTGCACATTTTCGGGAACTGTACACACTCGGGCTTGGAGTTCAGCAGGGGAGCAACCCACGATGATCATGTCGTCCAGGTACCCAGCCGTACCCGGAATACCGGGGAGCATTGTGCTCATCGTTTGTTGAAACAGGACCGGGGCGGTCTTGACACCAAAGGGCAGCCTGGTGTATTGAAACAGACCGCGTTGAGTGTTTATTGTCAACAATTCGCGAGACTCTTGAGCGACTTGGATCTGCAAGTGCACATCGGCCATATCTAACTTCGCAAAGCAAGTGCCACCATTCAACGGGGTGAACAGATCAGCAGGGCCTGGCAGTTGATAGCATTTCGGCATCAGAGCGGCTTTGAGACCAGTGGAAAAGTCAGCACAAATAAAAATCGAGCCATTTGGCTTTTTAAACACAACGATTGGAGCAGCCCAGGTGGAGTAGGACACAGGTGTCATAACTCCCAGTTCCTCCAGGCGATTCATTTTAGCATCGAAAAGAGGCAAGGCTGTATAGGGAACTGGCCTCTTTCGACGCAAGACTGGTTGACTTCCAGGACGCAGAGGCAGCACGGTTTGAGTGTATGTGCAACGACTTAGGCCGCCTTGGAACACTGGAGTCAACCGTTAGAGAATGTATTTGGGAGGGTCTGCAGACACAGCAGGAAACTTCACCTGACTGCAAACAACGCTGAGTGGCCTATCAATCAAACCAAGTTCTTCAATCAAATCGAGACTGAGAATGTTGAGATTGGGCTTGGTGACGAAGCAGATCGCAGTGGTGGTTGTGCCGCGGAAAGATGCACAGCACCGCAGTTGCCCCATTAGCCGGACGAAACCACCGCACGCGCTTGTGGCCGACTGGAAAGTCTGCTGCCTCGTGGGGCTGCCAAAAGACTGCCAAAGTCTCTCAGAGATTATAGGGATGCCTGAAGCAGTGTCTAGCTGCAGGCAGACTGCTTGAGCATTGAGTAAAACATCGACAAACTTTCTGTGATCAGCCGCATTGAGCTGGAAAGTGTCCAACAGGCTCAGGGAATTGCTAGCGGACTGGGCATAAGTTATGAACGGAAACGGTGCTTGGAGTTGGAAGTGGCGGGAGCAGACTTGCTTCCAGCAGTTGATGGTGCTCGGCAGAACCCATCACGGTGCCCCACCTGATTACAGCTTTGGCAACAATGTTGGCGGAATGTGCGATCCCAATGAAAATATCACGCGCCGCAGTGCCGACAAGGAGATGGCGTGGACTTCGCCTTGGACTTTATTATGGGATGTGGCTAGGTTGCTGCGACCGTGTGGACTAAACAAGGAGTGGGAATGCCTTGGACAATAGCGCAATCGTGTTTGAGGTTAATTAACGCTTGCAGCTCAGCAGCCAGCTCTTCGAGTGTGACTGTGTTGTTCTGTTGCACTAGGGACAGGAGACACGTCCGGACGTTAGCATCCTTGGGGGACTGGAGACCGCAGATAAATATGAGGCATCGCTAATAGTAGTGTAAGTAGTAGTATTAATAGTAGTTATATTAATAGGAGTAATATTAATAGTAGTAGTAGTAGTAGTAGTAGTAGTAGTAGTAGTAGTAGTAGTAGTAGTAGTAGTAGTAGTAGTAGTAGTAGTAGTAGTAGTAGTAGTAGTAGTAGTAGTAGTAGTAGTAGTAGTAGTAGTAGTAGTAGTAGTAGTAGTAGTAGTAGTAGTAGTAGTAGGAGCCGATGTTAGAGTTCGCTAAGTCTAAGGGCATCCTGTAAATGTCTCAACCACCTAACTCTTAACGATGCTCTGTGGCAATAATCGTGAAATATGACATTGCCGGAGCTTGACAGATGGCAATTCTTGAAAGCGCATATGAATGTAGGCTGTTCCACCGTTAGCAGTCCAAGCCGCGGCTGTAGGTGGGACTCGAAAGTGAATCCCAATGCAGAAGGGGACGAGTGAGTCCCGTTAGTGGTTGGTGAGCGTTCACCAACGAATATTTAATTATTCCAAAGGTGTTTTGAAGGTACTTTAAGTGGAAAAAATAAGTCAGAATCCTAAGGGATGTCCTTTATTAAAATTCTTGTGGTCAACAATTGTCTAAAATGTAAATTTAACGAAAGAGTTAGTCAGTACTGCGATGTTTCTCCCCTACACAGGCAACTATCAACACTGGTGACGGGAAAGTGGCTAGGCAAATTCGGCTCTCACTGATGCGCTACATGAACCTGGCGTGGATCTTGCTCATGCGCCGGATCAGTGACCAGATAGCGGATCGCTTCAAGCAGGCGGAGGACGAGGACGGCGAGACCACCATGTGCTCCAGCTGCAAGAATAAGAAAACCACTAAGCTCCAGCGCCGCACCTGTCATCCCTGGAGCATTGCACAGGTCAGTTGGTCTGCCGTCTGCCTTTTCTCTCTCTCTCTCTCCCCTATACTCGGACTTGTACCTGTACCTGTTATTCTGCCTATATCCCCAGCAGCCGCACGGTGCCTGCTGGGGGGCTCGAGAGTGAGCCCCAAGGCACAACTGGGCGAGTGAGTCCTGTAACCTATAGGTGAGCGCTCCTTTCCATATCTGATATTTCCGATCGAAACCGGCAAGATAACGAGCTCGTGGGGCAGTGGGTAGAGCGTGAGACTTCTGCCCAACAGGTCGTGGGATCGAGCCTCGGGCGCCACCGCGCCTGGGGCTGGGTATGGCTGGCTGATGACAGTTAATAAGCCAGAAATGGCCATTCCAGTTTCCCTTTCCTTTGTCGGTCATAGTATTCTACGTGTACCTGTGCTTGGTAAATCTGTGATCGTGCTGAGGGCCTCGCAGATACTTTCTGTTCTATTTGGGAATTGAGAGTACAGACTTTCGGACCACCTCCTCTTCGACTTTAGCTCACAAACCAAACCACAAGACAGTAGAGGGCAAACACCTTTATTCTCTGCTGATTTCGTACAAATGGGTATGTCCACTCCCCCCCCTCTGAAAAGGTACTTTTTCGTGGGACGGTTCAGGGCGTGAAGGGGTAGAGACATATCATCGGAAGCACAATAGGCGGGTCTCAATTATAAAGCTATTGTTTTTGCTACTTATAGGCTTACAGTAGGTTGTCTTGTAAAGCTAATGTTCACCGGGCTGACCGTGGGACAATGGGGACAATTATTTACAGAGCTTTCAATGGGGACAATGGGGACAATTATTTACAGTGCTTTCATTTCACCGGGCTGACCGTGGGACAATGGGGACAGTTATTTACAGAGCTTTCAATGGGGAAAATGGGGACAAGTATTTACAGAGCTTTCATTTCATTGGATGCCTACCGTTTCTATTTCATTTTGTACGAGTTATTTTCACCTCATTTTAATTTTTATGTTTATTAATAAATTTCGGTTTGTAATTTACTTTCACCGTTTTTCGTACTTTTTTGTTATTCTAATGCCCCACCCATCAAACCCCTATTACCAGGGTTCCCGTAAGACAGGCTCTTGGGTTTAATAATTTAATCTGGAACCCACCTATTGGGCTCCTACCTGAATAATTCTTAAGTTATTAGTATGAATTCCTGGGCAAAATATTAAATAAGTGAGCCTCTATAAGTTTCGTCAGTTTTACTAGCCAAAGGCATGCTTGGATTGTCTAATCACATCCCTCTAGAATAAGTGGTAAAAAGGAGGTTCTGCCTATGCTTTCCAATTATGCATGAATGGTGTTTGCTTTAGTTTACATTTTGGACCAAGATTTTGATGACCATCTACGAACGAAGAGGAGATTTCCCGGAGAAAAAGTGCGGCAAATGAACCATCCCTCTTCTCAGTGCCAACGAAACTCTCCTGCTCACTGAGAAGTCACAAAGCCGAGGCGTTCTTAACCAGCCCTCCACGATCTACGACGCCACCATCGGCCGACTGCCTGGAGTGGAAACTTATGCGGATCTCGATCTCCTGCCCTCTCTCCAAGAAATCTTCCGGACTAGGTAGAAACTATCCAGCTGGAAAGCTCCTAGATCAGACGCGATCCCTGCTGAGATTTAAAAGCATGGCAGCTCCAACTGCTGAACCAACTCACAACGCTTTTCCAGGTGATGTGGCGTTAAGGACAGTTCACTCAGGATTTCAAGGATGCCACAATCGTCCACCTCTACAAGAAGAAGGGGAACCGCCAACTCTGCGACAACCACCGGCGAATCTCGCTGCGCAACATTACCGGAAATATCTTTGCCCATATCCTTCTCAATCGTCTGAATGGTCACCTAGAGCATAGTCTGCTCACGGAAAGCCAATGTGGCTTCCGAAAACACCGCAGAACAACTAACCTTATTTTAGCCACTCACCAGGTACAACTTTCGTGGATCTGATGAAAGCCTTTCGCACGGTGAATCACGACGGACTGCGGAAGATCATGCAGAAATTCAGCTGTCTCGAGTGTATCACTCACATGGTGCATCAACTCCATGATGGCATGATGGCGCGCTTCACGGACAACGGAGCCGTCTCAGAGGACGTCACAGTGAGCAACGGAGTGAAGGAGGGCTGCCTCCTCGCACCTTCCCTCTTCAGTCTCATGTTCTCTGCGCCCTCTCAAATCTCCTGTCTTTTTGACTCTGTCTTGACACCGACCTCAGGTGGGGGAGGAGGAGAGAGTGCGGTAGCTGCAGCGCAAGGCTACTATCACTTAAAACGAATCCACTCGCAAGTCATTGTCCCTGCATCACCATTATGTGGAGCATTCGGTGGACATCGTCAGACTACGACGGTCAAACTGTCATGTTTGTGGGTTGTGTGCCCACTAAACGGGCCACGTGGTAGATGCGTTGAACCAACACGGGGGCCACATTAGGGCACGGCAGGTGTTATTCGGGTTGCGCTCCCGTAACAAATGCCGAAAAAAGGGTGGACGTGGTAGCATGCCTGGGGGCGGCTAGTGCCTAAGGGCCCCAGCTTCGCCAGCCACCTGCGCCCTCTCCCACCTCTGGTATTCTTGACATTGTCTTGACATCGGGCATAGGTGGGGGAGGAGGAGAGATTGCGGTAGATGCAGCGCAAGTCTACTATCACACCACCCTGCTGTGCAGCTTCCGGTGGAACTCATCTAAATCCACGTTTCGAAAGCTTTGATCAGCTGCCAGTGTCGAGTGGATTAACTGGGTTCAGATCGAGTTTCTACAGTTTCGCTCCTCCAGCTTGATGTGATAGCAGTTAAATTTCTGCTTGGTCATTTAGCGTTTATGTGGAGAGAAGGTCAACCTAGGCAGATGAATATTGCCAGCAAAGACAAGACTGTTCATTGTCTTTGCCGGCAATATTCATATGCCTTTTCTACTACTAGCTGCTGTGGGGCTACTGGCGGGGCTTGAGAGTGAGCCTCAAGGCAGAACAGGATGAATGAGTTCCGTTAGCAATCGGTGAGCTTTCATCAACGAATGCAGTATTTCAGCCTGTCAGCGTTCGTTCTGCTCCAGCGGACTTTAATGCTGACTCTGCTAACTCCCCCAGCATACATGCCATTCTAAAAAGTACATTTCTCTGCGTAACTCTATTTGCCTGCAGAATTAATTTTCTGAACTGGGAAACTTCTTTTGTAAATGCAGTTCAGTGAAAACAAGCCGGCTTTTCGCAGTCGTCTGATGACGGATCTCAAGAGTACCTCGCTTTTTCCCCCCAAATCGGCTGATTATCAAATTGAACTGTTTGGCAGCGATGGTTGTCCCGGGGAATTTGAAGGCGAAGATGAGTGGAGTATCCGAGCCACACTTGAAGGCTTCAATAAGGACAAAAGTGAGTCTGCATTTTGACTTTCTCATTGTTAGCCTGACGTTTGGATTCTCGCTCGAATCCACCGTCAGCCGCCTTCTCAGACTCCTTGGAGTTGTAATTGCAAACAGACCGAAAGCATCTCTAAGACACCCGATAATGAAGCCAAATGACTCACTATCAAGGCAAGAAACATCTGGAGTCGTTTACCCGTTCTGATGCAATAGTGGTCAAAGCAACTATGCCGGAGAAACTGGAAGACTGCTCTGGACGTGGATGCCCGAGCACGCAGTAGCGGCTGTGAGAAGGAGTTACCCCAGCTCTGAAGTCATGGCTCATTCAAAGGGACCCAACCACACAGTCAATTTGAATGGAGCAGAAATTCTCGCTAGAGGCAACAAACGCGGGTGCTGTAAACTACTGGAGCCTTTAATCAATTAACAAGCTCAGTGACCACCCCGCTCTATATATTTGGTGCTAAGATTTTGCCTAGGCAAAGTCGTTAGCTACGCAGAGAGCGTGCGTATGACCACTGTTCCTAATGCCAGTCTAGACGATCCAACTTGTCCGAAAGCTCACGCGGATGACGTTACCCCACTCGACTACGGGCAACCATCGCACCACATGCAACCACGTGTGATGAGTGTGGAAGCCGAGAATTTTTACCGCCAGGCAGGCGCACAGCAACCACATAAAACAATAACTGGCCGGTTAGATAATTATCGCACCATGTGCAAATATCTACGATTCATTCGGAGCTGCCAATTATGACAGGCATGTAGTGGGCCAGTAACCACACCATATAATTACTATAATAACTGGGCAATCCACTACACTTATCTGACTGCTTCTCTGATTATGTATCTGACTGAGAATCCAAACCATCACGTTTACAAAGCTCTTGCCCCCGTGATTTTGTCTACTTTTTCGCAACCACTTCCTGAAACTGGCCCCTTAGGTTAAATTAAAAATGTCTGCGAAGTTCTGGGTATCATATGCAGCCAAAGTTTCGAAATTTTAGACTGAAACTAACACACGGCTTGAGACGAATTACGCGTTCCGCTGTCCTTGGCCCTCATCTGCAGCGATCGCCCGACAGTTAAACTGGTTTGGAATTTGCATCGCTTACAAGCTGACGTCCTCTCTGCGGGCAGCACCATCACGAGTTATATATATATATGATAGTGGCTCATCGATCTGCTTAGTGCATGTCCCGTTGTGAGCTCAGACTAGAGCCCTCGCAGCAGTCGCATATGACGTGTAGCATATGATTGAATGGAACCGACAAAGACAAGGGAGACCGGAATGGCCCTTTCTGGCTTATTAGCCGTCGAATCCCAGGTGTGCCACACTTGGGATTGGGTATGACTGGCTGATGACGGTTAATAAGCCAGAAATGGCCATTCCGATCTCCCTTGTCTTTGTCGGTTCCCTTCCATCATATGCTACACGTCGCTATGCGACCGCCTGTGAGGGCTCTAGTCTGAGCTCCAGGGCACAACGGAACATGCATGTTCCTTAAGCAGATCGGTGAGCCCCACACTATCATCATATTCCCGGTCACAACCGACAAAACAACGAGCCCGTGGCTCAATGGTAGAGCGTTCGACTCAAATACCAAAGGTCGCGGGTTCGAATCACAGGTGTGCCACACTTGGGATTGGGTATGACTGACTGTTGACGGCTAATAAGCCAGAAATGGCCATTCCGGTCTCCCTTGTCTTTGTCGGTTCCATTCAATATATATAAATATATATATATGACTCGTGATGGTGCTGCCCGCAGAGAGGACGTCAGCTTGTGAGCGATGCAAATTCCAAACCGGTTTAACTGTCGGGCAATCGCTTCAGAACTTCTTCGCATATAGGTTAAGGGATAGAATCTCCTCCGTACCACTTCTCCATTTGAACTCTGATCTTATAGTTGCTCTGACCTCGGAGACAATTTTTCACGAAGCTTATCATGTATCCGATAGATTGGGGTAATTTATATAAGTAGTAAGGTTCTCTTCTAAGTAGATACTCGGTGCTACTCGGCGCGGTAAAAAGAGTTCGAATGCAGCTTCTTTTCAATATTCAACTCTACAATATATACTTAAATTCTCGAACTTGCCCGCTCGATGAATAAGTCTGCCCTGGACATTAACAGGTTAATCGTTGTGTGTTTTGACCTGCAGAAATTCGCGAGACTTTCGGCAAGATTATCACCGAGGAGGAGATTCGTGCCTTTGAGGCGGTAGCCAAGCAGTTTTTCCTGCGGACCCGACAACGATATCTGCCCGAGTATTGGGTTCCTCTTCAGTGGGCAGTCCGGCTGGTGCAAAAAGCCGGCTTAAACGGTCATATATCTGAGCCAAGGCTGATTGGAGCCCTTCTAGCTGTACGTTTCATGCAGTATGGTGTACTTTTTTCCATTCCACGCCCGTCACTCATGTTTTTCATGGTACATATGAAGACTTGACTTCGCACAGGGCCTTTAACAAGAAAACGTACCTTTGAGAGCTTCCTTTCTTATCTAGGGCGGAATATTGAAATTTTAATAAAATCAAAATTTTAGAGCGACTATGTTTTGCTCACCTGTGTACGATAGTTGACCTGTCGAATATATTACTTAAGATTTCTTATCGGGCCTTTCAAGATATTCCAGTAACAGCCAGTTGCCATCTTTTCGAACGAGTTTCCTTCTGGCTGTCTAAGAAAACCACACTGTGAGATACAACTTATTTAGTAGGAATTTTCTTATTGGTTTTAGCTGACCTGATAAATTTGTATATATTTTGTAGAAAAAATGCATTACAATATCCTTTCTCGTCCTAGCAAATTACGCCCGCTTGAAATTTTATACTTTCCAAGAGGGTGTCTTTCGCTTAAAAAGTTGCTACTTATGACATTTTTAAGACCGTAAAATATCCATACACTGGTCATTTAACAAGAAACGGTAACTTAAAGGACTTAATTACTTTTGAGCTTTTTAAACAAGTAACATTTTGGCGCACCTTTGCTGTGCCCACTGTGTGTCAATGAAGAAGTCATACCCTTATCTGCGACTGTTCGAGAGAAAATCCGAAACGCCAGGCCAACAAACTTCCTGTTTTAGCTTCCCAGAACTCAGCAGTTCGCTTCTTTCAGCATCGTAACTTTGCAATTATTCATGATGCATATGCATGTTCCACCTCTGTTGATCAGTATATGAGGTCGTCCTAATAACCTAATACCCTAAATTTCTGGTTCAAAATGATTCGGGAACAGTAAAAGTTTTTAAAACCGAAATATGAATTTTTTTGGAGAAGAAAAACATAATGTTCTACCAAATGAGTACAATAAAGACTCCGTTTGCGCATGTTTTTTTAAAATACATTTGAATATTTGAGGGCATTGAAAATCAATGGAAAATGCATATTAAATAAAGGAAAATTTTTAAAATGCCAGTTTTGCTCGTTTAAAAGCTGGTATCCTGACGTAAGAGAAATATCTTGGGATTAGACTGGATGATAATTGATAAAACAATCCGCCTACAATTATCTTTTCTGATCGCAAACATGTTTTATAAAGTAAGTCCGACTTTAATGAGATTGCGAATCAACTGTAGTCTCGACGCGGTGTTGGTCCATGCACCAAGCACAGTATCATGTAACCAGATAAAGGTGCCATCTAGACCATTTTTACGTTGAAAGGTTCATTAACGCGCTTATTTGTTAATAAGGCATTTGGGCAGATTGTACTTATTCATTTGATCCACTTGTGAAAAACTCGGCGGCCTCGGTGGGATTCGAACCCACGCCAGCAAGGGGAAGGCTTTATTACAGCCAACGTTCTAGCCACTTGAGCTACATGACCCCACAGGGAGCTGGGAGTTTAATCACATTTGGGCCAAGTAACCCACTCAGGCTACTGGAACGTATTGAATCCACAAATTTGGATATATTTGGCTGACTCCCCAAAGCAGGATTTCCTAAGCAATTAATCTAGAATCTACCTGAAGACTCTCAGGAGCAAGTAACTAATCGAGCGGTTTCGTCTGCTCTAAGTATTTAAAAATTTAATTACTCTGGAACTTTCTTGACCAATACAGTGGACGCTGGGTGCTGACAACCCACATGACAAGTGCGACGTAGGAAGAAGGGAGCGTGGGAAGGCAGTTACGTTCTTATTACTGCTAGAGGTGTTAACGATAAAACAAAAACTCCTACAACTTAGTTGCTGCCTGAAGCGGCTTCACACTCTGATACCCGACCTGTCATTGCACTTGAGTTTAGGGTCTCCAAGCTAAAAGCTGTACACATTTCGTATAAGAAAACTCGGCAACGAAGGGTCGTACGACCCCACTAGCTATTATATGCCTCTACTAACGAAAAGGTCTATAGGTGGCGGGTGTAATACGGGAACGATGGCGATGAGGTAGGGCAAGGAAAAGCGAGCAATGAAAATAACTTTATAATCCTTCCGTCATCGTTCAAGTGAGCCGGTTATTTTGCACTGAATTAGACCGTATTGCACACCACACCAACCCAAACTTAACCGTAGCCCTGTGTTACCTGCCGGAGTAGTAGTATCGTACTAGTAGTATCGGAGTAGTAGTTCGTTGCTGGTTAGTGGGGTTGCAAAAGCAGTCCTTGCCGAAAAATCATACATCTCTCTAGACTATTAGGAAGACCAAAAAATACATACCCCAGCGGGGACCATACAAGGGATCCCAAACAACAAATACTTATGAATCTAAACAGATATTTTATTATAGATGCCCAACAGTATGCATTCTTTGACATGATTTCTTAGACACCTACGTCTTCCTCAAATTGCATAATCGAAGAAAGAGCATCTTCTTACGCATGTAGGCGCCTATGCGAGTTCAGGTTTTTGTTGTCAAGGCGGTAAACGCGCGATCACTGGAATAGTACGTATATTGGGCTAAACGGGCCACGTGGTAGATGCGTTGAACCAACACGGGGGCCAAATCAGGGTGCGGCAAGCGTTATTTAGGTCCCATAAAATTGGGGGCCCCTGCAAACTATGCCATGCCCCGCCACTTTTGCCAGTCATGGCTCATATGCGGGTCAGGGAAGAGAGAGTGCTGTGCAAGACTACAATCACCTAAAAGTAATTTGCGCGCAAGTCACCGTCCCTGCACAACTCTCCTGTGGAGCGTACGGTGGACATCGTCGGATTACGACGTTCGAACACTCGTTGTCTGAGTTTTCAGTCTCGCATTAGAGACTAAGTATGCCACGACAAATCAACGGTTTTGGTATGAAGGTGGACCACCTTGAAGAGCATTCATAAACGGAAAGACGTGAGGCTAATAAAGTAGCCATATTACGACTTTAACATCACATAATTTTCAGTTTGGAAAAGCTGGGTGATCCGGGTTGATAATTGAGGAAGTAGGGCGGGTTCATTGGAATACATTGGTCCATATGTTGACATGCCAGAGAGCTCGGTCGGCTGCCTAGCGTTAACTGCGGTTGATCGAACAGAACCGGAAGTGGCGTACCATGGTCTGTTTTTTCAGCCTGGGGCTGATCGAATTTTGTTGTTTACTGTCTCGGCCCTTTGGGGGATGTTTGATGGACAAAGAACGATCAGCCTGGGGATGACAAACAGGTCATGGCACGCCCCTTGCGGTTCAGATCAGTTAACTGTAACGCTTAGACACTGGAGAGCCGACCAAGCAAGCTTCAATGCCAGCATCCAAATAAAGTTGTTGCAGTTAGATCGCTTTATTTCTAAAATACCACAATTCACCGAGTAATCGAATAGGCTTTCTATAAAATGTTTACATACGGCAGATTAGCTATCCTGCTCTCAAGTTTTTTTTTTAGAAAAAATTACTTAAGTTCAACTATAGCATTTACTATTGTATAACTTTCTCGCAAAATATTTAAGTCATGTCAGGATGACGGTTTTCGAAGGAGTTTCCTTTCAGCCGACGGTAAAAGTACTGTAAAAACGACTGCATAAGTGGGATGTATTTCCCCATTGATTTTCGATGCCCATATAAATTCAAATATAGTTGATAGAAAATATGCACAAAATATTCCTTCTTGTACTCATTTGGTAGCAAATGATGCCTCCTTTAAAGTATAGGCTTGATAAAAGGAAATCTTTCGGTTTTTTTAAAAAAAGTTCCTTATTATGATATTTTTGAACATTCATAAAGTGTCGTATCTGCCTATTTATTAATACTGTTTACAAAGGGTACAACATGTTCCCCATCCAATGCAAATTTTTATGAGGGCTATTGGACGTTTTCCTCATAGCGAAGAGTAATTTGTGGCTTTTCTTAGAGGAAATGTATAAAGCGTGTGGTTTGGAAACTGAATGCAAGTGTAATGGCAGTTCCGGATCAAAATAATCTGAGAATTGTGAAAGTTTTTTAACCGAAAGATACTTTTTTTGACAGTAGAAACCCTGTATGCAACTGTAAAGGTTGGTCGAGGTCAACATTATTGCGCAATTGCAATCGGGTTTTAAAATCGCATCGTACCTTTGCGTTAAGTATGAAGTTCGAAGAAGGTGTAATTTTCTAACAAATGCGTATAAGAAAGAATATTTTCGTGTTTCCATAAAATATATTGACCTCTACGGGGGCATCAAAAATTTATGAGAAAAATTATAACTACTTAAGTAGTCATTTTTGCAGAGTGTAGTTTATGCACGCGGCCGAAAGTAAGCTCGTTCAATAGCCGGCATCCTGATGCGCCTAAAATAGCCTGGGATAAGGCTGAATGGTTGTAAATATTACAAGTATACCAAAGTATTTTTTTCGGAATTAAAACCAAACTTTAGAATGTCGGTCGACATTTCATGTGATATCAAATTCACTGTATATAAGGATATAGGCTATCAATGTAAACTTTTGCTTTAAACGAGCGTGCTTTTTCCCTGCAGCCCCCATAAAATACACGCATTGAAAAGGCATGCTGAGCCAGGTTGCAGCCCCACCTAATTAACCTTCTTGGCAAGATGCGAATATAGGCTATCCCCTCCCGTGTTTCTTTTTGTTACAATTTACAGGGCCATTATGATTAGGGTTAATCTAGGGTAGAGGTTTAGGTTCCGGTTTACGTTAGGGTTAAAAGGTAGGTGAGTTTTATGACGTTTCCGTTCACCCCGTTCTGCTCTTTCTTTTTAGGATATTGGAACTGTACGCAACAACATGCAGCTGCTACAAGTCTACAGCAGCATAATGATGCCACTAGTTTATACCCAGGTGCGTTTCTGCTCTGATCCTTTGCACTGGGCCTCCAGTTGAGATCACCAAAGTGTTTGGTAAACGTGCACCAGCATCTCCAGAAACCAGGGCTAAAAATCATAATTACATAAAGGTGAATATTGAAAGTGCTGTACTGGGAAGTAAACGATCACCTTCGTGTGACATCTGAAATCTAGTTTCGGCCCCTCCCTCCCCCAAGCAGTCTTCACTGGCGCCCTGAGGTTTGTAGTCTAGCAGTTTCAGATGGCATTATCCTCCAACTGTGGCTAGAAAAATGAGGCCACAAGTTAGCTCACATCTCCTGCTGACTAAACTTCTCTCTTCATTTTGCTTGCATAAAATGGCAAGGATACCTTGACTCAGTGAACGGTTAATGGCAGTAAGTTCAACCTGGCAGGAGAGTACGTAAATGTTGTGTGAAATTTTAGAAAAGAAAATGCACTTGAAGGCTAAGTTGTGAAAAGGGTTGTCACTTTAAAGGAGGATCATAGTGCCTTGAGGGCGAGTGCTTGATCTGGACAGATCGGGTTGGGTAGGCGGAGGATCAAGTGTCTTGCGGCATGAACGACGGCTCTACCTACTTGTCTGTGTGTGTTGGGTAGACTGTAACGTAAGTTTGTCTGTTACCGCTCGCGGAGAAGATGAATAACTTTGAGGCAGCCATGCATGGAACAAAGAGGCTGGGGCAACGCAATGATAGCCTCGTTGAGGAGGGTCTCTCAACCTCATCCTCCTGCCCCCCCCCCCCCTCCCCCGGGAGCTGGCTACTTCGGACAACTGCCAGCAAGCACTCTTGCGCAGTAGAATCAGGAACCTGCGCGTGGTGATAAAGTGTTAAGGTGATGTTGTTTTCACGTCAGTCTCAACGGCACCGAGAACAATGAAGTTGTTTAGCCACGTCAGGCGATGTGCACTGATTTCGAGGGCAAGGGCCTGGTTGGTTGAAGTGTAGCTGTTTCCTCTAGATAACCTTTATCCCGTCCAGACTTTCAAATTCATCTAAGACTGACCAATGAGTGACTGCAACTCCTACATTCCCCAAATGCTGTTTTTCACGACTTCTGTTTGCTCTCCGAAGTCATAAAGGGGGTTACGAACCAGAAGTCTTTGTCAATAATTTAGTCAAAGATGGAGATCTACGAGAAATTAAGGTCAGTTTCGAGTTGGAAGTACGAAAATAGGGCAGGATTTCTTAAAAATAGAAGCGATGTAGCGATATAGAGATTATATTTGCACTGCAGCGCGTAGCCAGTGCATTTAATCTGTTATGGAATCGGTCTACGAACTCACTTACATGCCCCTACACAAGTAATATAGTCTACAAGTAGCAGTAAATTAGATTCACCCTAGCATATCGTGGTAATTTTTTACTTGAAGATAAGGAACAACATAAAAAACTCAAAAAGAGGAGATCGGTCTTTCTGAACATCCGACCCACTGCCTTAGTAGCGTCTTAAAGACAGGAAATCTATATCCACAGGGTGCAGAAGCAGGAAACTAACCAGTGATTCGATGCTTGCCACCAAAGTCATTTTGGAAACAAATAGGGCCAGGCTGATTGGCACGCTTCTAACTGCAATCCTCAATCCGTATCGTTCTACTCAAATCCCGATTCTTGGGAGTATTTAACAATCTGGTTGATCCTGGACCTGCCCTTTGCAGTAATTGGAAAAATTTTTACCTATGGTAGTTTCCTTACAAATCGGGAACTCGCCTGGTCGGTATTCAGAATTTATAATTACTACAGCTCTCCTCGTGTTTTTGTCACACGTTCACCTATTTCTTCACACCACATCTTGCAGTTAGAGCTGCTTTTGCCAATTTTTCTCGCAATTTTGTGTTAGATTGTGTTTACATCCTACGTAAAGTCCCCAATGAATGTTTGCATAGGGTCGTCAAATAATTCTGACCTGCGTAATAGGGCCTGCGCTCTGCGATTCTTAACGGGACTTGCTTAGGTAAGTAATATGAAGATACAGACACTCTTACGCGATTAGCCTGAAAAATTGAGATGAAGAACGCCGGAGTCAATGGATACTGTGGTAGTGGGCCACTGACCGATCGCGTTACGTGATACACTCGTCCCACAGGGCCTTTGGACTCAATCCCTAACCCTGTCAGCAGCAACACATCGGAAAGCATATTACAGGCAGAAGTACATAACCAACAAAGACCAGGGAGGTGGAAATTGCCATTTCTGCCTTATTAGCCGTCATCAGCCAGCCATATTCAACCCCACGTATTCAAACCCCCGAGACTCAAACTCACAAACCGTTGGTTAGAAGCCTCCCGTCCTAACCATTGAGCCACGGGCTCACTGTCCAGTAAGTTGCAGTCGCGTAGTGGAGTTTAGTAAGTGAATTAGTGGAGTGGAGTAAGTTGCAGTTGCGTAGTGGAGTGCAGTATTATCTGGCGTTGGCTATGGCTGGCTGATGGCAGTCTCCTTGTCTTTGTTAGTAATGTATTTCTGCCTAGGGATACTATAATGTGAGCGCTAAAAGGTTGCCAATGATCACCTTTCCCTCAAATTTCACATTAGGTTTCTGTGACTGTGTTCACCCGGAAGGAAGTTTCAGTCCCTGGGTGACTAAGCCGACGAGGCTATGCAAGTAACTTTTCGTGACTCGCGAAAAATGCGCGTCGTTTCATGAATAAAATCAAGCAGAACATATTCCACACTTTTTTGTTGATTTTTCGAAGCTGATTTTCTTTATTCCTCCCTTCCTCTCTGTCTCACACGAACACGAATAAAAAGGTGGTCATTATCGCGGTATACAGCTTTTTCGCCTGCCAACTTCTGGCCTCACAGTTTATCGAGGTGCCAAAGAACTCTCGGGAACCCGTCATCGACTTCTTCGTCCCCGTGTTTAGCATCTTCTACTTCTTGTTTCTGATTGGTTGGCTGAAGGTAGGTTCTTTTCTCATCATTGCACTCTACTTCATAGTGGAACGCTTACTACTTCGCTTACCGAAGATGTGGCATAAGTTGTAGTGCTAATTGAGCTTAGAGTACTTGAAATGCTTCAGACCTGCCGTCAGCATTGACAATTTTGTATGTTAAGCAACTTATTCAGCGCAGTTCTGTCTTGGATAGCATTTTATCAAATATCTGCCTAGAATACGAATTCGAGCTGTGATTTTCTCATTGATTTTATATTTTTTTAAATTTTGCCGCCAAGGCATGAGAACTTTTCCGGTGCCGAGCATTTTTATGCTCCTCCCTCTCACAGATAAGATTATTTGTTCCCAATAAAGGTGACCTATCGCTTACTTCCAGGAAAATTATGGTAAGGGTTAGGGTTAAGGTTAAGGTAAAAATAAGGATTAAGGATGGGTTTAGGTTATCGACAGTTGAGGGTTATGAATAGCGTTTGGGTAAGGACACAATGGTATAGGAGGTGCTCACCGATCACGCTACGGGACATGTGCTTTCGTTTATGCCTTAGAGCTCACTCTCGGGCCCAACTGACAGCCATACAGGGGTTAGAACACTAGACTGTGTGTCATTTCTGGAAGAAAGCGCAAACCAATCTCTATTAAGTGGGGGTAGTCCAAGTGTCATGCCCTGTCGGATGCGGTCTATAAGCGATTCTGAACATTTGGCAACATCAGCGAAGCCAGTACTGCTGACAGTTGTCATACGATCTAGGTATTGCGCAGATGTTCCGACTTATCATTACGGTGAAGAAATTTCGTCTGTCTTCCATCTCCCATCCCAACACCCCAATATGGTGTCGGGTAGGGTTGACTGACGACGATTAATAGAACAGAAACGTTTGTATTGGTCTGTACCTCTTCCGCATCCGCCTTGATTTGTAAGCAGCCACCAATGCACTGCCAAACACAGTGAAATGTAAGTCAGCGTCTGGGCAAACCATGGGTATCAATTTGAAATTACGCCTCCGATCCGCAACCTTTGCTGATAGAATCAAACAGGTGAGCTCCAGGAAGCAGTTCAGAAGGAGAAGATGCCATCATCGAAACAAAAAGTTTATTAGCCTCATGTTTTGGATTCTCGCTCGAACCCATAATCTGTGACTGTCTCAGAGGAGGGCTTCGATCGAGAATCCGAAACGTCAGGCTAATTACCTTCTTGTTTCAGAGGTCGCATCTTCAACCCTTGCGGAGTTTAAAACAGCAAGGCTCAACCCGCATTTGAAATGGATTGCCAACAAATACAGATAGATGGACCAGAATGACCGTCCCTCATTTATCTGTGGCATTCAGCCAAGCTTCGAGTTAAAAGCCAGCCCTTTAATTAGTGTATCATGCACTCACTGTCGGCGACAACAAAGTCAGTTTAACCTAAATGAAAAACTTGTTTCGCCTCTTTATAATCATGTGTGCCTGGTAGAGTCGCTAGCCCCAAAACGTTACGTAATCTGGTAAAAATTTATTTTCCATTGGATGTGAACTTGTCAGACATTTTCGGTGACTTCATCAGAGGCGCGTTCTTCGGGAGATTTTTTAATCAGAATAAGAAAAGGCGATCACTGGAACATGGCGTTTATTGGCCTAGCGTTTCGGATTCTCCTTCGAACTCATCATCAGAGACAGTTGCCGAAAAGGGGTACTTGGGCACAAGTTGCCAGGCCACAACAGGCCTACTATTACTCTCAGTCCTCGTGTTCATCGCTGGAGTTCGTAGTTGATGCGAGGATTGCTTCTGGGCCTATAACCGAGTCGTTACTGGCCGTGATTTTTTCCGTGTTGTCGATTCCTGTTGTGACAAGTACTCGACAGTTTGGCTCGCTGTCACCGGGACAACTTGTCGCCAGAGAACTGTGGCCAGAGAACCATGACTCCGGCCCTTGCGAGAATTTTGGTCTCGTCAAACTTTAAGGTAAAGCTGGGTCCCATCGCATGAGCCGCGATTCGAAAGTTAGTGTCCTTCCTCCTCACTGCTGCTGCATGCTCTTCCATTCGGATGCGGAGTAGTCTCTCAGTTTCTCCGACGAAGTTGCTTTGTCCGAAAACCACGCCATCTTCGGGAAGCGACTCAAAAAGTTTCTTGCCGTGGTAGCGGGTCTTTTGGCCTCATTATTTGGCGCCGGATAGTTGCGTCTGGTTGTTGTGCAACTCCAACTCCGAGTGGTGTGAGAAGGCGGTTAACGGATTTCGAGACGTTCTTCACGTACGATAGCGCTCGCAAAAATTCGGGGCTGGTGCGGTTTGGTCTCTCGCTTTGGTTGCGTATGCAACTGTCCACAAAGTTGCGTGGGAAGCCGTTTGCTCTGAACACCCGTCGAAGGTACTGCAATTCGGCATCCTTGTCTTCTGGTTCGCTGCAGTATGGCGCAACACGCTGATATAGTGCCTGTACGCAACAGCGTTTTTGACAGATTGGGTGGTTGCTGTTGAAGCTCAGTACTTGCGTTGTATTTGTCCCTTTCTTTCATACTTTTATTTGAAGGCCTTCACAATCTTTGCTACAGACGAGGACATCAAGGAAGGCTAGCTGGTCGTTTTCTTCTTCCTCCATCATGAATTGGATTTCCAGGAAGTGCCGTTGAGGTGTTCGTTGAATGCCATCATCTGATCCCGTTCGATGA
The DNA here is from genome assembly GCA_017591395.1 of Schistocephalus solidus. NCBI lineage: Eukaryota > Metazoa > Platyhelminthes > Cestoda > Diphyllobothriidea > Diphyllobothriidae > Schistocephalus > Schistocephalus solidus. The sequence continues at coordinate 18,014 of WEDG01003447.1, read as the reverse complement.
CGACGAGAATGTCGTCCACATACCAAGCCAAGAATTTCAGTCGGTGGTGTTGGAAGAACAGTGATTCCAGCCGTTGCGGGACCGCTTCAGCTTTGAGTCCCGAGATCGGTGAACCCATCAATGTGCCTTTCACTTGCTCGTAGCTTCTTCCGTCCATCGTGAAAGACGTTTTGGGGCATAGGTTCGGGAGTTTCATCATTTGTGCGTGTCCGGGGCGATCCTCCGTTTCATTGCATTTGCTTTAGAGGTGTAACTTGACGGTCTCGACTGCCAGCTCCTGGGGGATGGACGTAAAAAGAGACGTGACATCAAAAGATACCATAGCGTCTTTTGGCAGGAGACGTACCCCTTTAAGTTTCTCCAAGAATCGGATTGACGAGCTGACTGTGGTCCCTGAATCCGTGGTTAGAAATTTAAACAGCTACTTTGCCAGTCCGTAAGTTGGAGTTCCTTTGAGTGATACAATGGGCCGGAGAGGAACGCCCTCTTTGTGCACTTTGGGAAGACCACGGGGATTCAATTACGGCCACTAACGACTCGGGTATGGACCAAGCAGCAATCATCGCATCAACTACGAACCCCAGTGATGAACACGAGGACTGCGAGCGATAGTAGGCCTGTGGTGGCCTGGCAACAACACCCTATAAATATTGCGCAACTTGTGCCCCAAGTACCACTTTTCTGCAACTGTCACTGATGATGAGTTCGAAAGATAATCCGAAACGCCAGGCCAACAAACACTATGTTCCAGTGATCGCCTATTCTTTTTCTTCTTCTTCTTCTGAGCTACTTCCTGGAGTTCGCCTGTTTGCTTCTATCAGATGTTTTGATGTCAACACAGCCGTTTCTTACTCATTCGAAAATTTGCATTTTAAGGCACTAACCTACACATGCACAAAGCAAACCAAAGTTTGACTTTTTCCGTTAAACAATGTCGGCGTATATTTTCAAACAGTGAAGTATTTCATTGCAGTCGCGGCACCATGCCGTGAACCCCCCACAAAAGAATGTAACAGCATGGCTCACATTCGAAGTTGGCACTCGCAAAGGTCAGTTTGCTGGCAGTAGCAGGCCGTATACGCCCTTGTAAGTGCCCGGAGACAGAGCTTGGAGTCCTAGAGACTGCTGTGCGCACTAAAGCCAAGTACTTACTAAGATGGCCGCGACCATTCCGGGTGAGCAAAGGAGAAGTATGTCAGACCCCTGGACCAGTTTGAGGTCTCGAACTCCGGCAGGAGTCCAGCTTCAGAGATAACAGCAATAACAACAAAAGGCGACCCTTATAGGCGGGGAGGGGACAAACCAATCGATGATAGCTGACGGCGGTCGAAAAGTTACTGCGTAGGGCTCTGTACGCCGGCGTCAAATCGATATATCGATTGATATTTTTGCAGGAAACAGGTGCTACCATGAAATACAAGTCATATGTCGACTGCCCCGTCTGCGCTAAAATTACACTCAATCACTTTGACCTGCGTGGTGAAAAGAAAACAAGAAGAAAGAGAAGAAGAAGAAGAAGAAGAAGAAGAAGAAAAAGAAAAAGAAGACGAAGAAGAAGACCCAGGATTCTGGCGCCTTACATTCCGAGCAGTAGTTTCACTGAACAGTTTCCCATAGTATAGCAAACCAACGTCCATTATATGTCAGCCTTTTTTAATTTACAGTCTCACTAACATCAATAGGGAGCTCAAAGGCTTCGCCTATATTTCCCTTAATAAAACTGAACTGAACTGAAAAAGTTAAAGTATCGGCTGCAACGGCCCTGATCAGATGAGTTGAACAAAACTTCGCAAAGTTTGTTGACGGATGAGTGTACTCTGCCACAAGCGCTGACGACGGTAAATTGGTTTGGTGTTTTTACGCACGGGTGCATTGATTTCCTGACTAGGGTGCAGCTAGCGTTAAGTTGACTTCACGGAATCCTCACATACCAAAACAAATATCACACATGGGGATAATGCTGGCAAACCCGAGACTTAAACCCACTCCGCATCAGACACTTGCGCCAAAATTCACACGACACGTCTGCGTTACCGTTTAAACCACTTTCTTTTTAAATGCATTTCAAGGAAGAGAGTCGAGAGTGATGGTACACAAGCCAATGCTGGTCGATTGAATCTCGTGCAAAAGTTAGCCCTTGGCTGGCTTGCTGATATGCGTCTAGTTGTGACCACTTAGGCCGCTGAATTTCTACACAGGTGACTGGCCCGCTTGTGGAGAGGCGGTTACTTGACTTAATTTGCTGTCAAACCCACTTGTTCCAATCGTCCTGCGCAAACTGAGAAAACATACGGTAAGGATGCGTTATATGGCTGCAAAAACAGAACACGGGAAAAGGAACCGCCCATAATACATGTGGCTTTGCGTTAAATTCCAAGGTAATTATGGTTAGGATTAAGTTAAGGGTTACGTTTAAGTTTAGGGTTAGGATCAGAGTTGGGGATAGGAACATCATTTAGTCGCAGGCTGTTAAAGATATCTCCTCAAATCACTGCACACTCATGGCGCACCGTCTAGTGGATGCGCTCAGCCCTCCGCAAAGTCTTTGCTTCCAGTCAGTTAAAGAGGAAGCTTACCTGTGCGTCATTGATGCTAACTGGCGAGTACTTAGTCAGATAGACCTGTCAGCAAAAAGACCCAGGCGTTGGTATGTTGCGATACGACGTGCCCTGCCCGCACCCACGTGCTCAGTTTTTTGTTCACATGAAGTTCACATGTTAAGCAATATTGACCATTATTAATCGATGCGGACTGTGCGGCACCAAAGCACCGTCTTTTAACTGCTATTGCATACACGATTACCTGAGTTGTTGTCACCTTGGCAACTGATTACTCATCAAACGGTCGCCATTTATCAACCGAAAAAATGAGTTCGCCTTTAGCAGACCCTAAACGCTAGAGCAGACTGAGTTTAACTCGTACCTAGGAAGTAGCTGCGCTGCATTGCAAGTTTCGATATTTTTTGTTAGACAAACCCTCCGGTAGCGTTTATTTTTTCCGAATGTTAAGTTTTACTGCTCAGTTTCCTTGTGAACAACAGCTTGATTAATTCCAGGAGGGTAGTGCACCCAACTTGCATTTTCACTTACGCAACAATTACGCATTTTATCGACCTGGAGTCAGCACTCGCGAGGATCAATCCCAGATCAATTTGGGAGAGAGCTCCGTCACTATGAACAGGGTCTGTGCCTCTGGTGATTGAGACCTCGTCACGGATTGAGTACCCAAGTGGTAACACGCAGGAAATACCAGATCAATTTGGGAGAGAGCTTCGTCACTATGAACAAAATCTGTGCCTCTGGTGATTGAGACCTCGTCACGGATTGAGTACCCAAGTGGTAACACGCAGGAAATACCAGATCAATTTGGGAGAGAGCTTCGTCACTATGAACAAAATCGGTGCCTCTGGTGATTGAGACCTCGTCACGGATTGATTACCCAAGTGGTAAAACGCAGGAAATACCAGATCAATTTGGGAGCGAGCTCCATCACTATGAACAGGGTCTGTGCCTCTGGTGATTGAGACCTCGTCACGGATTTAGTAGCCAAGTGGTAACACGCAGGAAATACCAGATCAATTTGGGAGAGAGCTCCGCCACTATGAACAGGGTCTGTGCCTCTGGTGATTGAGACCCTGTCACGGATTGAGTACCCAAGTGGTACACGCAGGAAATGGCCAGATCAATTTGGGAGAGAGCTTCGTCACTATGAACAAAAATCTGTGCCTCTGGTGATTGAGACCTCGTCACGGATTGAGTACCCAAGTGGTAACACGCAGGAAATACCAGATCAATTTGGGAGAGAGCTTCGTCACTATGAACAAAATCGGTGCCTCTGGTGATTGAGACCTCGTCACGGATTGATTACCCAAGTGGTAAAACGCAGGAAATACCAGATCAATTTGGGAGAGAGCTCCGTCACTATGAACAGGGTCTGTGCCTCTGGTGATTGAGACCTCGTCACGGATTGAGTACCCAAGTGGTAACACGCAGGAAATACCAGATCAATTTGGGAGAGAGCTCCGCCACTATGAACAGGGTCTGTGCCTCTGGTGATTGAGACCTCGTCACGGATTGAGTACCCAAGTGGTAACACGCAGGAAATACCAGATCAATTTTGGGAGATAGCTTCGTCACTATGAACAAAAATCTGTGCCTCTGGTGATTGAGACCTCGTCACGGGATTGAGTACCCAAGTGGTAACACGCAGGAAATACCAGATCAATTTGGGAGAGCTTCGTCACTATGAACAAAATCGGTGCCTCTGGTGATTGAGACCTCGTCACGGATTGATTACCCAAGTGGTAAAACGCAGGAAATACCAGATCAATTTGGGAGAGAGTTCCGTCACTATGAACAGGGTCTGTGCCTCTGGTGATTGAGACCTCGTCACGGATTGAGTACCCAAGTGGTAACACGCAGGAAATACCAGATCAATTTGGGAGCGAGCTCCATCACTATGAACAGGGTCTGTGCCTCTGGTGATTGAGACCTCGTCACGGATTTAGTAGCCAAGTGGTAACACGCAGGAAATACCAGATCAATTTGGGAGAGAGCTCCGTCACTATGAACAGGGTCTGTGCCTCTGGTGATTGAGACCTCGTCATGGATTGAGTACTCAAGTGGTAACGCGCAGGAAATACCAGATCAATTTGGGAGCGAGCTCCATCACTATGAACAGGGTCTGTGCCTCTGGTGATTGAGACCTCGTCACGGATTGAGTACCCAAGTGGTAACACGCAGGAAATACCAGTACTTGACCAAACATAATTTGAGGGAGCCCACTAGTTTTTCCCTGATTCGTTCTCAGCTACTTTGAACACCTCAACCTTGAAAGAAGTAACCCCCTCATTGTTTGATATATTTCTAAATGCTTTCGGTAGATGTGGGTAGAAAGAGGCGAGTTCCAGGAAGAAGTCGCGAAGGAACAGACACTACTGCTGGAACAAAGGGTTTTATTGGCTTCTTAGTTGTGCAGTTTGGACGGTTGACTGATGTTCGGGGTGGGGTAGAGACTGGGGTCGACGGCTCATGACATTTTCCTCACTTTAAACAATCTGACGCGCATGAAGCTACAGGGGTGTGCTTAAAGCCGTGGCTTTGAAGGTTGCCAGCTAACGGGATATCTCGGTCCCCCGGACTGAGAGTCAGACTGCGATGGCCCCTTCTTGAAGGAAAAAGCATGAATATCGATGCAAATATTTTCAAAAAGTAAGGGCATAATAGGAATAAATTTACGGTCTTATACAGTAATCCTTGACCAAGTCGGAATAAAGTTCCTTTCTGCTCAAAGTACATTTGGACAAACCAGACACACAGTGCTCCAGCTTAGATTTGTACAGTTTTTTAATTCTTTCTCTGAAGTCACCTTTTATGTACAGGGAATGAACCGTCAGGTATAATGCCGTAAGGGCAATTTCTAGCCCATAATGATCTCCAGTAAATTTCAGCAGCATATCTGGTCATTCTCAATTCCTCCTTCTCCTTACTCTGTGAGTCAAGGTAGCCTTGTGCGTGATGAACCCGTTCGGTGATGATGATGAGGACTTTGAGACGTCCGCTATCCTTGACTACAACCTCGACGTCAGTTACCGCCTGGTTCTGCTTGATGAGGCCTTCTTCCCAGAAACTCTTCAGGTTCCCACCTTTGAAATTCCGCCTATGAAGGGGCACGAAAATGACAACCTCCAGGAATTCCTGACCCATGTCTCCGACGACCTCGCGGATGCTAGAATCAATCAGGAGGACAATGAGTGAGTTCAGGTTCCAATGAGATGTGCTTATCTCGAGAGAGGGTGGGAAATTAAAATGAACAGCTGGTAATTTGAGGGTGACCGTTTGTCCATCTAGCACGATAAAGGATCACCAATGTCATAGGTAGTCCATTATGTTTTGCGCAGAAGCCAGCCGCTTGGGATCCCATTGTGTCCCAATGGCAAATATAGAGCAAGACGCATGAAGATGGGTTTTGTTGGTTATACAACCAATTCCAGCCTGAGTATGTAAAAACACCACTAATACCTGTCTAACTACCAAACTCATGCTACCACGCATCAACTTTACCCCGCCAATTGAAGCAACAACGTACACATGGTGGCTGTCGAAAGCGCAGTTGTGTGCACCAGACGCAGTCAGCGCGCACTAGTTGCTTCTTGGTAAGGTAATCAATCAACGTTTGGAACAGTACCTAGTGTTAGTCACTGAAAAATCTCAAAGGTAACGGGAATTCTCCCGAGTACTGTGTGTGCCTTCGTATACCGCTCATAAAATGTGAGTGAATACAACAAGGTGCGTACGTAAGAAGAAGATGAAGAGGAAGAAAAGAAGAAGAAGAAGAAGAAGAAGAAGAAGAAGAAGAAGAAGAAGAAGAAGAAGACCGTTGGAGCACAAGAGGCATTGGTTTATCTTTCAGATCTTTTGAACTCGCACAGGAGTCCATAGTCAGAGATAAAAGCGGTAACAAAACAGGCAACAGTTATATAGATGTGACTGTGCACTGCTCCGTATGTCGGTGCGAAATCGATACACCGATGGACGAAGTTCTCATTTGAAGCCTTAAGCTGGGCCAACAACGGTACCCGGGCTCGGCTTATCTACACGTGCCGTTGCAGGGGACGGGGTAAAACTGCATATGGGGGCCCGGGACAACCCCAGTTGAGACTGTAAAACTCACCTGTCGCATTACGGGACATTTGTAATCGCCCTGCTTTATCGCAGGGCTCACCCCAGAGCTCCGCCAGCAGTCGCACAGCACATAGTATCACATATACCTTGTTGTAATATGATAGATTCTTTGTGGTTGGCATTCCGTCTAATCGATCGATGAGCTGCTTTCTGTTCATTATAAATTGTATTGGCGTATGATTGGTGCAAATGTGCAGACGCTAACTGTCAGGCTTGGGTTTTCGATACGTGTCTTGGCCTTGACTGGAAGTGGTTGTTCAGTCTTTTTCCCTCGTCATCAGCATTGGTGTTTTTGGAACTGTTGCAGTTCGGATGTAACCCTCATTACATTGTCTGCTAGGTGACCGATTAACGCCTTAATACCTATCTTTCACCACCACCTCCTCCTCCTCTCCTTCTCCTTCCTATGCCTTGCCATCTTATCTACACATATACTATAACGACAAATTGTCGCGTATACATCCTACCCCAAAAATAACAGCCTAAACTTTTACACAACTGGCAGAGACCTCAGGGGATCTTATCTGGCTTAAGGATCGGTGTGAATTTCAGAGTTCGGAAACGCGAGTTCAACCCAGAACGAGATTTTTCTAGTTCTGCTCTCTCGTATTCGCTTTGTCCGCCTTATTAAAAAAACTGCTGCATTCGCAGAACTACCCTCTGGGGTGTTTTTCCTGGTACCATTTCTCATGTTACCCTCCGCCCTCTCCTATTTTCTCCTCCATTTATCTTTTAATTTCGTTTTCTTCTATTCTTCCTTAAATATTGCGGTTTTCTTTCTTTCCATTATATATTATGGTCCTAAATTTTCTCATCGTACAGTTTTCAGTCTCTCTGCGTTCCACTGGTCCGTTATTGTTATCGACCTTCCTCTTTCTTTTCCCCTTTCTCCTTGACCAATCTTCCTTTCATTCATTTGTCACACTACTCATACTGCACATAGTAGCCAGAGGTTGTCGTCTAAAGTTTGTTCCCAGTTCGTCTGCTCGACAGATGCCTAGGTGATACGATTGGCCGCAGAAGAGCGCCCCTCTGTGCACTTGACGTGTAGGTTTTCCTCAGCTCTTAAAAAGTGCTGACAATAACTGACACAGTTACCTATCTTTGTTAGAGAAACTAGCATCGTGCCTTACTAACAATTATTCTATTGCATTCCTCAGCATAAATAATCTGGAGATCAAGCCTGGCTGTTGTGGAAGACTGAGAAAAGATCGACGAGGTTCCGGTCCTGAGAAGGACGACTCACGGCAACCAACCGGTAGGTCACCGTTAATTCTGTGTGAAATACTGCCTTTTAACATACTTGCATAGAAGCAGAAAGTTATAGCTCGAGGTCAAGCAGTATTGGCTTCCGCTACCAAGTGCGATGTAGCCATTCATATCCATGCTACTTCTTCGATGACCACAACACTTTCTGCAATAGCATTCATGAAGCGGTACCCGATAAGCACTTTGCTTCTGGTTTACGGTCTGGATAACAGAACAGTTTACGGATACTTCCTATCAATTTGACCCAATCGTAAAAAAGTCGATGGCCTCTGTGGGATCAAAACCCACAACAGCCCGGGTGAGGCTTGCTAACAGCCAATACTTTAACCAGCTGCCCTACGAGACGCCGATCGAGAGCCTTGGATTTACTCACACTTGGGCCAAGTTAACCACCCAACCCACAGCAACTTATGGAATTCATCAATTCTTGTGCAGTTAACTGACTGCTCAAGCAGGATTTCCGAAGCATTCAGCCTAGAATCCACCAGATGCCTACCAGGCCTAGTTAAAAAAATAACTGCTTTTGGCAGATTTGGATAAATCAGCGGACTCAGTTGTCGATTAACAGTCACTACGTGACTGCATCCTTCGACAGTTCCGAAACGTTAATTTCCATCCTGTAATGAGGATACATCGGTGAACGCCATTCTCATAATTTGTCATGATCCTTTTGCAATCTAATTGTCCTTCACCACACCCTTTACGATGATCTGCCCTTTCCCCAGGAGTTTTTATGGAATAAGAGAACCAGAAGGCTGCTTCAAGTTCCAATAGGAACTGACAACAAATCGTAAATTTTAGTGCCAGGTCAGGTCAGAATCTGTATTTCGTCGCTGCAGCACGACACAGCAGGATACGTGGATGCACGTGCTGAACTCATCTTTGGTCAAGGAAGCTTGAGTTCTACTGAGCTTTGGCCGTTTTTACTTATGTTGCTTCATCACAGTTTATAGTATTGTACAGGACTGAGTAACCGAAAGCATACGTTCACCGAACTTCGCTTCTGTAATTTGTACCTTGGTATTGTCACCGAACTTAGGCTTCCGTAGTTATTTTTTTAACTATCATTGTTGTGTATTGCATTCCACTTCCTTTGCTAACATGCAAAGTAGTTATAACAATGTAGGCCTTATCCCTTCCTCGGCCTCTCCGAATTGACGCGAAGAATTGATTCTGTTTTTAAAAAAATAACTTTGGAGGTATGACAGTAGTTTCACTTTTTACAGGTTAACAAGTGATTTTGCTATATGCTTCTGGCAGAAAGTTATAGAGGTCGCCATTCAGCTTTCGTGATCTGCTCTTGAGAACGCATTCCAGTGGTTCACTTAGCTGTTGCGACTTGAAATCGACTGAGGAGCCCACGTACCTACTTATTGCCGAGGATGGCACTGGCACGCGTTTGACGAGTCCTGTCAGTTCAACCCACCCCCGGCTCAAAGGTAACAGGTCACCGGAAGATTGAAATGGAAAGATGGAATGAGACTGGCTCACCTCGAACCCAGCGCTTAATTTCCTCGTTACGAGAGGCAAAATGAGCTTTAAAACTATTAGGACGCATTAGTAATCGTTGTCTTGGTGAGGTCCGAGAACTTCTCCCCCACTCCGAAAACTGAGTCGTGAGGTAAGGTTTGGCCCACTTAGAATGCATGCTACTGCTCACAGACTACCTTCTGGCCATCCTGGTTTTGCTGGAGTATGGTTGTGCGGTTTTCGGAAGTCATTGCAGGGCCTCCCTATTCGGCTGCAATGGGTGCACTATCGTCTGTTTTCAAGGACACAGATTGCAATTCCACGCTTCCAGAGTGACGCACGAGAATTTTAGGGGGTTTTATTTTGTGTTCTGTTTCAAATTTTGTAGCTATTTGGCAGTTCGGTTCAGCCGCGTACTACAGTTTATGGGAGTAATCAAGATCATTTTTAATGATGGCAAACGTATCACCAGCAGCATGCTCCCCAGATTCTAGTTGATGCTTGGTCAACACAAAATGTTATATTGAAGTAAGGATGACCTCTGCGAACAGTTTGGAGCATAAATATCCTGCTGACCCATCTTAGACTTGTTCCTATACTTGCTCCCTCTCCTCAACGTGAGGTCTTAAAGCCATGCATCGACAGGTCAACAAGTTATTTGGAATTGAATCGTTTGCTACCATACTAAATATCTTCAAGCTGCATTTCTCTTGTCACCGTCTTAGGTCTTTTGTCCGTTATCCATCCTCGTGTTCTTGTGCGGGCATGGGGACATCGGTTTTCCAACAGAAGTAAAACTAAAGTTACTTTCAGTAGTTCTGATTTCCTTCCTTGGTTTCTATCTTTATAGGTGAGAGTCATCAGCCACTGATGCCGAAACTCCAAATGCCTCCAAGGCGCACCACTGAAGGTGTATGATGATCCAGGGCGAAAAAGGAAAATTATTTCGCTTGGCTCCCTAATTTTTGCTCTTCTTACTTCATGACCTCACCACTTCCCTTTCCTCGTCCTTGGTGGACTGAAAAAAATCAGGGCCGTCACCAGTTTTTTGTATTTGTCAGCTGGAAATTCAACGTCAGCTCATTTGAATTTGTAGCCAAATTAAAATTATAAAAAGTGTGCCAACCTTACTACATCGCTTCATTGTAAAAACGCAATTGCAGTGCAATTTCCGAGAGCTGACCCCACACTTTTGAGCTTCAAACAGTTTTTGAGAAACTTATACTCATCTGAGCCTTAGAACCGAAAATTCGGTGAAACAGTGCTAAGTTTACTTGTCAAGTGCGATTGTGTCAATTCCAACGATGTCCACCGTATGCTCCACAGAACGGGCGGTGCAGGGACGGTCACTTGCGTTGGATTAAATGTGAGATTAGACTTGCATTGCATCTACCTCACTCCATGTTCCACTCCCCTACCTTGACCAGGCGTCATGATAGAGTCAAGAAGACCGGAGATGGGAGAGGGCGCAGGCTCAGGCACTGTGGTCCAACACAAAACAACAAGTGCGATTAACAACAGCACAGCGTTACCTAATCCGAATCCAATTAAAATTGAAGGAAGAGTTTTTTGGGGGTAACGGTATATTACCAACTAGTATCAAGAGAGAGAGCAGGAGTCAGGGCACAGGACTGGCCGTTTTCTGAAAGACTCTAGTCAACTTCAAATGAAAGTTCAACCGGGGACACCCTGTGTTCCACAAAAAGGTGGGCGCAGGGGGCGGGGATTCGTACAGAATCTACCGTACTCTCCCTACACTCAACCACCCGGACTGGGTGTCGAGGCGCAGTCCAGGAGACCGAAGGAGGGATCGGGCGCAAGTGGCTAGCACAATAAAAGTGCATCTTTATCCAGACTTTCTGAACGACAACTAGAGTGTTTGTAGCCTTCTTTAAGCTGTTTGTGGTTTTCAGCCAACTGAGGACCACTGTTGAAGTCAAACTGCGTTATGACGTCTACGAAAAGACACAACGGGACGAATTTGCATTTAACGCTCTCTTTTCTACCAATTGATGGTATCTCAACAAAGCAACGGTCTAACCGACAAGATAAAACTATGGGAAAACCCAAGGAAAACCTGAACCCTTTGCTGGTGCCATCTTAAACTTAGCCAACTTCGGCAATATTAAAAACAAAAGTGCCTTTTAAACCAGCGTCACGTACTTTATGCATTCATATTGAAATCCTACTGCTTCCATTGGCTCTCGAGTTGATCACCGTGACGAAACTTCAATATTAATAGTTGGTCGATAAATATGAAGTCAAAAGACCTCGGGCGGTGCACCAAATGATTGGCTGAAGATGGTTAATGAGCCAGAAATAGTCATTCCAGTCTCCCTTGTCTTTTGTCGGAAATGTTTTATCTGCTCTATAATACTAGCCGCTGTGCGGCGGCTGATGGGACTCGGGACTGAGCCCCAAGGCAGAACGCGACGAGTAAGACCCGGAAGTGATCGGTGAGCGTTCATCAACGAAATTCAATAGACCAGTTAACTTGCAGGCGTGGCTCGACCCCACATATCCTGCTCAGACAAGCGAGGGCATGTGCGTATCCGGGGATTTTTTCGTTCGTTACCGTCCTGGATTAGCTAATCTCTGTTGATTAGCAGCCAGATTTGCTGTCCAAAACACCAGTTCTAATAGCGCTGTACTAGGGAGAGCAGTCTATTTAATTCCACGGTCTCGACAAGGATAGGGTATATAGTCGGGGTCATCAACCGATTGCAAATGGAAAGGGTCTTACGGGAATTATTAGTAAATGGAGTTATGTGGGTGGGCCCTAACATAAACTTGAAGTGTAAACATTATCTTACCTTTAACTCAACCCTAACCCTAACCAGAGGAAGAACTTAACCTAAGAACACCTACTTCAATAAATTTAGTAGCGAGGCTTGCACACCACGCCCTGACTACATACCGTAGTCTTACCGACGTCCCTCCTAAAGCCGTGGCTGAAGGTATGACAGCCTTTCATAACATAAGTTTTGCAAAGCGTTTTGCAAATTGGCATAAGTTTTGCAACTCTAAATTACTATTCGTGGTGGTGCTGTTGCTTCTGCTGCTGGTTTTGTGTTATACTCGAGGAAGAGGATGGTTGGAGGGTCATTTACTAAACTCTGAGGCCTTCCGACGGTTAAAAAACTGTTCGAACGGCTATGATCTTAGCAGCGCACGTCTTTGACTATGCGTGGCTGGTCGTCATGCCTCAGCCTGGACTCAGGACAGATCTGGACGTTTCGTGTATACGTGACTGAAGATCATTCGACCGGTCGGCCATCAAGTCCAGAAGGTGTGAACGCGTTTTCTGCCGATGACGAGCTGGTTATTTACAAGGTCTGTTACCGAGCTGCGCTCCTCTGCGTATAGTGACAGTTACGGCTATCGATCAGACCTTTTTCTGTAGTTGCTCATTCGATCAGGAGGAGGGGGTGGTCAGGGATGGCAAAACGATATTATCAAAACTTTTCCAACTCCTCCCATGAACCTATAAGCATTCTGTTTTTTCACCCACGGGAGCACAGGTAGAGACAACAGATCCACTTGGTTACCAGTTGAGTGTCCGACCAAAGCTCTGGCTTAGTAAAGAGTACGACTTTATTCCTAAAAAAACGCGCCACATTTTTGTCGACCAAATCGCCACAGATACTTGCCTGTCCCATGTGACGAGCGTGACAGGGCACGATCGTGCGTCGGGCATATTGTGAACATCATGGGAATCGACGGTCGAACTGTCTTACTACGTGACCCAATATGACTAGATCATGGGGAGAAGCAACGAAGAAGGGGACACGATCACTGGAAAAAGCTCTGAGCGTTAGAGTGTTGGACGTCTGATCAACGGGTCGCGGGTTTGATCCTCGAGTGGTGCACCAACTGGGGTTGGGTATGACTGGCTGACGACGGCTAATAGGCCAGAAATGGCCATTCTAGTCTCCCCTGCCTTTGTCGGCAATATTAATCTGCCGCTTCTACTACTAACCGCTCTGAGGATGCTGGCGGGGCTAGAGAGTAAGCCTCAAGACAGAGCGTTTGGTGCCCTCCCATCATTTGGTCTTCATTGAGAGGCATTTAACAATTTCCACGTAACAAGTTGGTATCAACCGCTTTTTGGGCTCTTTAAAAGGTTGAAGATGGTCCCAGAAAGGTCTGACCATGTCTCTATCTGTCCTGTCTCGGTTAAACTCTTTTTGTGTGTTTGCACGGTTGTCCTGCGGTTTGACCTGCAGTTGCCTGCTTGCTTTGAGAAGCAGCATGGATGGGTGCGTATGTACTCCTGCCCACTTCATTTTACAAATTTGCAACCGAAGGAAACATATCGCGAGAGTTCTCAATCGTAGGCCAACCTAAGCCACATTGAACGTCAGACCTGGTCCCAAATAGAAGGATGATAAATTTTACGTTGCTAGAAAACTAAACGAGACATCCTGCACGTAAAAAAATACACACTACGTTTTAGGAGGAGGTCCTCAGTCTATCAGAGACCCCAGTCGCCGAACCAAGAACTATATTCACCAGACGTACCGTGTTCGCACTAGAACCCAGCATCAAATGCATCAAATGTAAGGGAACTATATCAAGGGCTGGTGTTCGCAGGGGTGAGGCAAAAAAGTAATGTTAAACGGCTTAGAACAGTTTCATCGGGCCTTTAAAACCAAGGGTAATCACTGTCTGCATTCGTTGATGAAGGCTCACCGATTGCTAACGGAACTCATTCATCCTGTTCTGCCTTGAGGCTCACTCTCAAGCTCCGCCAGCAGCCACACAGCGGCTAGTAGTAGAATAGGAAGATTAATATTGCTGGCAAAGACAAGGTAGTCACCACCTGGGGATGGGTATGACTGGCTGATGACGGCTAATAAGCCAGAAATGGCCATTCCAGCATCCCTTATCTTTGCCGGCAATATTCATCTGGTAACCACGGTACCTCAGCGAAGCTGTACACGCAGAAGAGATGCGGGCCACTTTCACACACCAGTTGAAACCGAGACAGCACATTGACCAGAAGCAATCATCCGATGCCAACTGATGAGGGTAAAACTTCTACAGTGAGGTGCTTCAATAGATCCTTAACCAAAGCCCCCCTCTCTTCCCCCAGCTTGAGGTGGATTCAGCGACCTATCCCATCTGCAGAAGTTGGAGGTACCTGTGTAAAATTCCCTGCGAAGTCATAGAACAGGTCTACGAATTATCAGGCACTCATCTGGGTTAAAGTTATCGGACCAGCATCCAATAAAGTACAGTGCTCCAAAGTTTACATGTACAAAATGTGCACGATTGCAGTTTTTTGAGCAGGAATCCCTTGCAGGGGGTGACCCGACGCAGAACTTTCTCAAATCAAGTTAACTCTAACTACTTCAAGGAAGGACGACGAACGTCGAGTGTATGATTGACTGCATGCTAATTATTGCTATGCATGCATTAGCCGATCGACGTGGACTGTATGATCGCATGATGATGATACAGTGATGATGATGATGATGTTTCGATGATGATGGTGCAGTGCTATTGATGATGATGACGCGGTATTGATGATGATGATGATGATGATGATGATGATGATGAGTGATGATGATGATGATGATGATGAGATGATGATGATGATGATGATGATGATGATGATGATGATGATATGTATGATGATGATGATGATGATGATGATGATATTGATGATGATGTTGATGAGGGTTAATGATGATGATGATGATGATGATGATGATGATGATGATGTACTGATGATGATGATGATGATGATGATGATGATGATGATGATGATGATGATGATGATGATGATGATGATGATGATGATGATGATGATGATGATGATGATGATGATGATGATGATGATGATGATGATGATGATGAGTGATGATGATGATGATGATGATGATGATGATGATGATGAGTGATGATGATGATGATGATGATGATGATGATGATGACGACGATGATGATGATGATGATGATGATGATGATGATGCGATCTAAAGGTGTACGCCTTTAAGGCCTAAGCGCATACCTCTGTACCAATTCATTCGATGACCGAATTCTCGTATGTAGCTCTAAGAGGCACTGGTCTACCTCCCATACTGTTTTATTTATTTTCTCTATCGGTCTTAGGATCAGGAGACCTCCTTCACTGACCAAAGGACCAGGAAGGTTAGATTGAGTGTAAAAATTCCACTCTCGCCCAGAATACCTCGAAATAATCGTGCTCCAGAGCAAAAGTGTGTCCCTGTTGATTTCAGAAAATTTGAACAAGGATCAGGAAAGTAAAAAGAGCATCAAGAGGCTCAAGCTCAGGATAAAGTCCTAAAGGTAACCCCTTCTAGACCGAAGAAGGTTTGGAGCGACGTCGGGATTGTTGAAAGGGTTTGGGTATACAGGCGGTTGGGAAAGTGAACATGATGTCCACTGCGAGTGATGGAGTCGGGAGCCAAAGAAAAGACTTGCGTCAAGGCTGAAATGGGAGAGTTAGCGTTTGGCGTGGGGGTCAATGGAGATGCAAGAACATGTAGGGTGCAGAGCAGTAGGGGATGGGAGATTACAGATCTCAGTCGGAGCAGTATCCGAGACAACAGTATGGTGGCGGCCCACGCTCAAAACTCCCTCATGAGTTTCGCGATGGATGCGGAGCGTCTTTTGTCCCTCAAGGGACAACCCCGAAGGTGTCGTCGTAGGCTGGTTTTAATTGTCCGTGAACTCGCTCTAATCGGAGATAGACGTGAAAGCATGCCGCCAAGCCTTTGCTTGATACGACTTCGTGAACTGTTTGCAGAAACTGACGGTGACAATGCAGAAGACTGGCCGAATCGTTGTCAAGACTGCCAGGGGCTAGGGAGATCATCTCAACAGGAAGTTGGACGGTAGCGTGGAGCGCCAGTTAAAAGGCGAAACAGGCAAATTCCGAATTGAGGGTCGAGTGGGTGTCAAATAGAACCAGACGCAGATGGTCCGTTCAGTTCTCCAGATCTACTGGGTGAGTAGGGACGTCTGTAGCCGGTGGGAAACCGCTCGAACATCCCGTTGGCAGCCGGGTGACGGGCTTATAGCTACCCGTTCCAACAGTCGTCAGCAACACCATTTACCCACATCGTCTTCGGCCCACCTAGCACGCGTGACAAGCGGTGCCTACATGAGTTTTAACGGCCGGTTGGCGAAGGTCTGGTGGGCATTTTTAAAATGCTTACTCACTTTCTATTTCGTTCCCCTATTTACGGATACCGAAATCACCACTCAACCAGTTGGTCCTTTGGACACCCCCATAGACCTGACTCCAAGTCAATCTTCACCGGTTTATATTTTCTGTCTTCATCGATTGGTCGTAGCCGCACACATCGTGTCCGGGCGAACAACTTAAATGGCTGACATGGCTAGCCAAAAATCCCTTGCCAGTTGTGTAGGTGCTTTTGCGGCGCTGTCTGTGCACTCCATGCTTTCCCTTAAGGGGTTACCCATATAAATGTCTACTCTGCCTGCTGAGTTGGGAACCTTTCGTGTTTTCGACCATTGGGAACTCGCGTCGGCATTCTCCTTCAACTGGTCTGTCGGAAATTAATGATCGACTCCTGAGGTTCCAAATCAGAAGACAGTGAGCCGCTGGCAATCTTTTAATGAGGCAGAGCGCGTGCAGGCAGCACCGTAAGCAGTAGCGTCTAGTGTTCTCCTGCAAGCAGTGACAGCCAAGAGTACGCGCGCCCAAAATTCATCTGGCTGCGGTCCATCAGTGACTAGAGAAATGCCGATTGACCTCATGCGACGTTGGCGAAGTTGTCACACGCGTACGCAACGCTGTCACGCATCTTAGTAGTCAGACCAAAGGTGACATGGAGTAAGCGCCAGCGAAGCTGACGAGCCGTGATAGCGAGGCAACTGTAGGCTGTCGTCACAGATTCGTGTACAACCTAAACGGGAGAGCAGACAATGCAAGAGCTGAGGTTCAATTTGCTGCTGTGGTCATTCGTGATGAGTAAATGGGGCACCGGGCGGCAGTTCAACGACTGACAAAGGTCCTGACAACCAAACTGGGGTAAAGTGGGTTCGGTCACTGGGTGGCGATCTGCAGTGCCCCTGCTCAATCTCATCATAACGAACTCATTTTGATCCAAGACACACGGACCTAATGCGATTCTATAGATAGCAGCTCCGGACTACTGACAGCGTCCAGACAGTCGCGGCCGACCATGCACAAGTTGAACACGCCATGCCTCGGCACGTCCGGAAATCAAAGCCGTCAGATATGTCGTCCCCTCCGGTAATGCAACACACTGACAGTTCGACTGTCGATTTCAAGCGAGGTCCACCGTATGCTCCACACGGAGTGGTGCGGGGACTGATGGGCTTGCGCGTCAGGTGGTTTTTAAGTGATAGAAGCCTTGCCCTACGGTTACCGCCTCGCTCATCCTCCCCACCACCTGAGCCCGGTGTCAATACCAAGAGTCAAAGAAGACTTCGGAGATGGGAGAGCGCGGAGTAGCCTCTGGAGCGGCCGGAGCACCATCCCTGGGTGAACCACCACACCTGAAGCTCGAGGATCCACGAAGTGGGAGTGCCATAAATACCACATTAAGGAAGGAGCCATTTGCAGCCTGACTC